>JABUQX010027647.1:0-2500 GCA_015478945.1 Trachelipus rathkii | reverse complement strand
TATATATATATATATATCATCATCAACCACCTTTTTTCCCCCAAGACTGGGGGTAAGGTGCGTAACATGTACCAGAAACAGAAAAGTAGTAGAAGAATATGACACAAGTTGAAAAGAAAGCCCAGCATTACCTCCCTTTTATACCTATTAGTGAGAACTCGCCGCAGTCAGAAAATCCACCCTAGAGCTTCACGGGACCTCGATGGACCCTCACTATGGCATCTCGCCAATGTGGGGTTCATCCCTTGGCCCAGGTGGGCCACAACCATACACCCTCACAAAACCCTGCCATTTACTCCTATTATGCACTTTTTTCTCGCCCCTGCCAAACTCACATTTCACTCCTCCAGACATTCTTTTGCTGACTCAATCCACTTTTTCTTCGGTCTCCCAGCCAGTCGATTCCCAACACACACACCACTATACATCGGCTTAACCAACCAACCATCATCCATCCTTTCCACATGACCAAACAATCTCAACGTACTTTTCATTTATTTTCATTTATCCTTTTCACACCATACAACTCTGTAATACGTTCATTCCCAATTTTATCAATTCTCACACCCTTAACACGCCCCTAAGATTGTCCATCTGAACACATTGTACTTTAGATCTATACCCCTTATTCCAGACCATAGTCTCACTACTATACACTAACACAGTGGTCTCCAAAGTGGGGTACGCGTACCCCGGGGGGTACGCAGAGTGATACTTGGTGGTACGCCAAAGAAGTAGCCTGAACGATCACTCGCGAGTGTATGATCTTGTATCAAGTGAGTGTTGATATATATATATATATATATATATATATATATATATATATATATATATATATATATATATATATATATATATATATATATATATATATATATATATATATATATATACACGCGCACAAATTTATATTTCTATATATATATATATATATAAACTCTCAAGTGGGCAAATTTAATGCATCACCCGTAAATATAATTAAACTCTTTCATATTGGGAAATGTAGAGCTAGGGTTTGGTTTTATTTGGTTCATACCTAACTCGGGAGTGTTTCACAGGGTTATAAATGTATAAACCGTATGTAACAACAGTGTGCAGAGAATTAAATGGCATAATAAAGAAAACGAAAAAATTATGGATATGATAATTTTATTAATCAACAACAATATTCTACAAATTACAATGTGAAATGCAGCATAAAGGTGTCTAATAATGAATGGGTTGTACCCGCCCTTTCAACTTCCTCCAAGCGATTCAGCATTGATGAAATGATCTTGGAGATGGTCTATTGCGGGATGTTCTCAAAGCGTTTGCAAGCTCCCTGAGTGTGGACTGTGGACGGAGCATGTTCACGAGCTCGAACACGCCTACACAACAAATCCCAAACATGTTCAATGGGATTCATGTCCGAGCTCCTCGCAGAAATGACCAGGAGTCTGATCCCTACCTGTTGTAGGTACCTGTGCAGTGTGCTGTGTGACGTTGTCATGGAGTAACAAAAATGGACGCCAATGAAGGACCCGAAAAGGCACTATATACTCTTGGAGGATGTCTTCCGCATACCTTTCAGCCGTTAGCGTTCCTCTGCTCACGATATGCAATGCCGTGCGAGCACCCAAACAAATACCTGCCCACACCATCACAGAGTCACCTCCTAAAGGAATCCTTGGGGAGAAATTGCAAGCAGAAAAGTGCTCACCTGCACGTCTCCAAATTCGCCGACGTCCATCTGGTCCATGCAGTGTGAACCTCGACTCATCAGTGAGTGTCCAATCTCCATACGCTTGTGAAAAATGAAATCGCAACCCGATGTTCCCTCATGAGAGGGCCGATGGCCGACTTTGTAATACGTACTCCACGTTCATTCTGTCGTCTTCTCACTGTACGCTCGGAAATGGGCACATGTCTGACCTCACGGAGTCTGTGTTGTAGCTGTACACTTGTTTGGAAACGATCACGAAGCACTGCCAGACGGAGGAATCTGTCATCTCTCTCGGACGTCGCCCTCGGGCGACCCTGACCATGTCGTCTACTGTTGCTGCCAGTCTCCCTGAACCGACGAAGGATTCGACTGACCGTCGATTGGTTTACCCGAGTTGCTGAGCCACTGCCCTCTGAGGATTGGCCTGCTCGACAGCGTGATAACCCTGTGGCACGTTTCTCTCTCTCCTCTGACGATCGCCTTTCCATTGTGACAAGCCTTGTCATCGGGTTGGGCCGACTTACAGCATAGCGTTTGTTTCTGTTAGTTGTTGGTGTCTTGCCATCTTGTTCTCCTCTATGAACGTACTTTCGGGACTTCGTAATTTGGTGGTTGTCTTTATTATGACATTTAGTTCCATATAGTGTAGTTACATACGGTATACACTGAAGTTGGGTATGACCCAAATAAAACCAAACCTAAGCTCTACATTCCAAAAATGAAAGAGTATACATTATTACATAAATTTATTGCATCACCCGTAAATATAATTATATTTACGGGTGAAGTGGGCGTAAT
>JABUQX010027646.1:10000-28884 GCA_015478945.1 Trachelipus rathkii | reverse complement strand
TGATAATTACATTCAGTTGGTGACGGTACTGGAAAAATACCATCAATTCGGATGTAACATGTCCCTATAAATCCATTTTCTCCACTTCCACCTAGACTTTTTTCCTCCTAGTTGTGGAGCTGTCATTGATGAACACGGAGAAAGATTTCATCACAATATTTCTGTAATGGAACAAAGATATCAGGGCCGTTGGAATGAAGCTATGTTTGCGGTGTAAGGGAGAGTGAGGGTGCCCCATTGACTAAAACCACAAGGGAAAGTCGATGCGCCCCAAGCGAAAAATAGCCCGGATAAATACAGAGTCCCAAACAACCCAATTAAATTCAGAGGTACGATCTGAAACTAAGACAGCAACAGAGTTCAGAAGCTAAGAAGGACTTAGTTAATTCTAGAATAAATATTAGTCAGTTAGTTAATTAGTCTATTAGCTATGGAAAGTGTTAGAGGTTAGTCGGTTACTTATATCTACCCGACCACTTTAACTCAACGGTTAGTATTAGTAATTCGCTAACGTCTACCTCATTATTTACCTGAATTTGCCAAGTCGTTCCCTCTGCAACAATCCTCCGCATATCGTAAAACACGATGAATGTAAAGCCTCCACACTAATTTAGAAGAACCCCTCCTTGAATAGTAAAGGTAAGAGTTTAATATTGACAGTTGGGAAAAATAAAAACGCTTCTGGTTGCAGTTTATTTAACTCAAACGATAGGGAGGGTTTTATATTTACAACAACCGCACAATCAAGGATGATCCTGACAGCTGATGGTATGCCTCTAATACAGATAGCAAACGGAATTTAGGTTCGAGCTCCAGGGTAAGTACGGTAGTTAATATACGATTAATTGAACAAGAATGTTAAGAGATGTGTTTGTGGATAAGGATGCAAACGTGAACGTCTTACTAAACTTTTATGTTTTGTCCAACGTTGCAGTTGCTGATAGGAATTGACTTCCACACTTCAGGTATTGAAGTGAGCAGGAATGAAGTCCAATAATAACTGGAAAAATGGAATCCAGGAATAACAAAGATCCAGAATTGGTAAGGATAAAAAATTGGTAAAGATCTATCCAGAATTAGCAAGCAAGGATCCAGAATAGCAAAGTTCCAGAACTCCAGAATTAACACCTGTAGGAATATAGGCAATAGGCTTATATATGATCTGCTCCATAGCAATTAGCAGAAAAACTGCAGTAACTATCGGTAATAAGAAAATACATAACTTAATATAATGAATTGAGGCTTACCCTAGGAGATTGAAATCCCTCTGCAGAGGTGTTCTTGAAATGTCCCTGCAAGACAGTGTCTGGTAGGAGGAATCTGATAAAACAAGAAAAAGATAATCCACAATTTCAACAATGGAGCAGCAGTACACCTCTAGAAATAAAAGAAGCTGTAAGCACAATAATAAGGTAAATAAAATTCTTACTTCTTAAAGGTGTTAGTCCTCTTGTCAGCAAGGGATCTTGTTGGAATATGGTTGGTGGGCCCTATAATATGGTCCACTCAACAGAAAAATATCGGCTGAAATTGCCTAACTACAATTTATCAAATTCCTAAAAACAAAATGATTAGAAGTATGGAGGAAGAACGGATTAATGATTACAAGAGTGCATCACATATAAATATAAATATAACTGCTGAATATACAATAACACATACATCCAGTGATGGATGTTCCAGATATATTAGTGGTGTACATTGATTATATATATTAGGGTGGAGTTGTAGCCACTGCGAACAGCAACCCTAACATCCCCCGCACTAAAATTACGCCCCCACTAAGTTTTTTTGTAATCATAAATGGTGCATAACTGAAGATCTGATAAGTGAGTGGAAGGTGGCGACGAGATGAAGATCTAATTGTACAGTACAAAGAACTGGTTGAAAACGAGAATAGAAGACTGAAACTGGAAAAATTTGTTCACATCCTTAACATACACAAGAGGAAAATCGAAACCAAGAATATATATACAATGAAGATATATATATATATATATACATTACATACTATATATATTATAATATATATAATATATATATAATATATATATATATACAAAAAATATATATATATATATATATATATATATATATATATATATATATATATATATATATATATTATATATATATATATATATATATAAAATAAAATATTATATATATATATATAATATATATATTCGTGGCACAGGAGGTTGAGTCACCGCCTCTCATACTAGAGGACGCTGGTTCAACATCTCCGCGGTTGAGCGAGTTGGGTTTTATCTACCTTGTGGACAAGAATTAAAACTTGACTGCGAACACGTTGGTTGGCGCTGGTTTGAGATAGCTGCCTTAAAGTTCGATTTCCTTGGTCCCCCCGTGTTTACCCCCTGCATAGGGGATTAAAGGCACGTTAAAAGGAGTTTTTATATATAATATAATTATATATATATTATATATTATATAATACTATATAATATATAGATATATTATATATATATATATTATAATATATATATATTATATATTATATATATATAATATATATATATATATTTTATAATATAATATATATATAATTATATATATATATATATATATATATATATATATATATATATATATATATATATATATATATATATATATATATATATATATATATATAAAAAAATAAAATTAAAGCAATAAACTGATGTCTGTTACTGAGGAAAGCATAGTAGGAATGGCTGAAGCAAGCGTTCCTCTTGGTCTAAAATTTTGCGTAGAGATTGAAGAATGGAGTATTGTAAGAATCGTATCCATTCGTTGAAAGTACCATTTGCATTTCCGACCGGAGATGGTCATCCTGTTGTTGGTCGGATACATCCAATTGGAATGGTAGTTGTGTTGACTGGGAATGAACAGGCGTGTAGCCAGACTGATGACTCTGGAGATTCGATGGGTACTCCAGCCGAGGAGTCGGAAAAGCTGTAGAGGAGTGAGGCAACTGAGGTGGAGATACAAAAGCAGAAGGTAATTTGGTGAAAGGAGCCGCACCCCGCCGTCTCTCGATATTTGTCAGAGTTCGGGAAGTCGACGGCCCAGGAGGTTCGATTACTGATTGGATAATTCGCTCCCTTTCCTCACTTCTGGTCGGATTGGAAGGTCGACGGCTTGTTTGTGGACGAATTGAACGATGGTCGGAAAGCCGTGGGTTTGAAGTAAAGAAGCTTCTGTATTTCCGCATAAACTGCTCCAGGAACAAGCGGTTAGCGTGTATCCCATTGAAAAGCATAGGAGATTGAAGGTACAGTTGTTTCTTTTTAATGTAGCGGGTATGAGGGGTGTTCTTATACTCTGGGCTGTGTCTTTTTGTTCTGTAGTAGTAGTTGAAAACCTCACT
Source organism: Trachelipus rathkii (assembly GCA_015478945.1). NCBI lineage: Eukaryota > Metazoa > Arthropoda > Malacostraca > Isopoda > Trachelipodidae > Trachelipus > Trachelipus rathkii. The sequence goes on along the minus strand of JABUQX010027646.1, from coordinate 25,511 downwards.
ACCTCATGGAGTGTTCTTATCTGTCCACTTATGCTGAGAATATGCCAGATCTTCAAAGCTGATAAGAGAGCGGATTGAGTGGTCTCTCATCAACCGAGGCGACAGGGTGTCATGGTCCTTCAGATGGTCTGCGAAGACTAGGCCCCATACTTTTATAATCTGTTTTTGATTAAAGACGTACATGTCTTTAACTGGGGAATAACAAGATATACTCTCCCCTCTGGTTCTTCTTTCTGGCACATTTGGTAATCTGTTCCATAACACTGGGTACACCCTCGACGGTGAAGTTTAAGGCTGGCTCAAAAACTGTAGCTGTCTTATCTCCATTGGTGATGGTCTTTTTCTGCCAAGCCAAGGGTGTAAACTCCAATATGAGAAAGAAGTAAACATCGGAAGTCATGAGGGGCAGGACACTCAGTAATAGGGCATCCTGAGCTGCAATCTACCCTGACATGAACATTAAACTCTTCCCTTAACAGTTTTTTCTCACGGCGAAGGAAATCAAGCTCACTGGCGCCGACAGCTAGGAGAGTCTTCATTACTGCAAAGAGAAAAATAACCTGTTTCATTATTTGCATCTGTGTAAGGTGTATATAAAAAAAATTAAACCTTGGTCCATTATTAAATAATTTAACAAATAATTATAAATTAACTTGTTTATTTACAATCAATCAATTGTTTCTGATTGTATTTTTGTTAACTTCAACAAATAATTAACATTATTTTCTGATTTAATATACCAGTATTTAAGTTAATAAATTAATTTTATTTTCTTATTTTTTTTCAATATTATTACTATTTTTACACTTGTTATTTTTCTTAGAGTTCTGTAATTTCTTAATTTATATATAATTATAATTTCTGAATTTTATATATTACATACAATATTTTAATTAACACTAGTTAAATCAGGTAGTGCCATACACATAATTTATTTCAAAAGGTCTTTTCTTTTCTTTTTATTTTATTTTATTTCAACATTTTAATATATTTTAATATTTACACATTATACAAATTATAATTAGGAATAATAATAAATAAGTGTCTGTGTATTGCAATTGAAAAAGGTGTTCGAGTTTAAGGAGAATGTACGAGTGGTTGGCAACATAACAAAATGTTTGTTCTGGTTGAATTGCTACAAAGGCAAGCTTTCGACTCTGTTAAATCTGTTGTAAGTAATAATGGTAAAATAAATGTTTTGAATAACCTATCAGGAGGAAAAATACATTTAAAAATCAAAATTCAAAATCTTATAAAATTATAATAATAATCTAATTATAGTAAATTACTACAGCCAACAAACTCTGTTCTGATAAAAATTATAGGCAAGTATTCAGTGACACTGAGATGAGTGTAAAGATTCCACGTAGTGTAAGAATTTGTCTGAAGCTAATTTTGGGATGAAAAGAAGGGATGAGATGAAGTGCACGTATTTATCCACATTGCATTCTGCATTCTGTGCATCGCATTCGCTAATTTTAGCTGCGATCTGTATTGCCTGTACATTTTATTAACCCTGAACCAACAACCCTGATTAATATTTTTTTTCTGAAAACCCCTAATGATCAACTTTAGATCTCTGTTGTTAGCTTGATTATTCAGGATGTCTAGTTCATCAATATTAGAATTGATGAACATCTCACTATTTACTGTTGTGATTCTACCCACTTGAGGATGTGTCTGCATACTGCAGCGACTTATTCCCGTAGCTACTACTGTTATCATTATTATCCTCCCGACGAACGAGTTCCTTCTGGGCCAAATCTATCAAGAGCTCAATATCCTGTAGAGAGTAAGTTCCCAATATTAGAGCAGACTCCATATATTTTTCGGGAACGATGAAACATTCAGTGGGTTGCATTTCAAATTCACCCTGAAATCTCAATTTTAGATTGACATACTGTTCTATCGGAATTCTTTTATTCCTCCCGAAACCACTTAAAGCTCTAACCCCTACTTTTGCAGACGGCAAAAGTTCAACTGGTTCATTCAAACTTTGTAAAACTGCATCACTCACCAAACATACCCCTGCTCCACTGTCGACAAGGCATTCATACACCTTCGAGCTGTTGTGTTCTAGTTTCACGCAAACAATCAACGGATCCACATCTGCCTGACAAAGATTTTTATCAACAACCATATCATCTGCAAAATTGTTCACTGCCAGATGCACATGACAAGTATCATTTTCATTAACTGCATCTTTGTTGATCGCTGGTTTGGAGGCCTGTTTAACACTATAACTATCGCTACTTCCTACTACGACAGTTTCTACAGGAGGATTGCTACTTACTGCGACTGCTGCTACTGGTTCCATAAAGGAGTAACTACTACTACTGCTACTACACACTACTGGACAGGAAAGAGAGTAACTATCTCTATTCACTATGGTGTCTGTATGAAGATTACTAGCACTACTGCTAACGACTACTGAATCGACAGTTACAGGAAAAGTACTAGTACTGCTTCTATCAATACTTACTGTCGTATCTACGAGTACGTGACTATCACTACTTCTACTTACTACAACAATTTGATCTGCATGAATATTCATGAGCCGCAAACTCTTCTCCACTGGAGGGCTCATTTCCGTAGAGAATTGTAGTATAAAGCTCCAGCTTGAACTGCTTCTGACGGACCCATGCATTTGCCTTCCAAGTGTGACTTCTTACACCAGTCACATGGGTCTAAATATTTTTGCAGCAGCCGCGGAGTCACACATGTAGAAGTCTGTGTTCTGTGTTTACTGTCTGTGTGTGGGAAATTGTGTTTCCTGTTTTGACCAGAGGCCTGTGGAATCTGTTTTGTGTGAGCGACTTCTGAGTCCTTTGTCTATTGCGTGGTGGCGTACAGTGAGTTCAATTTATTCCAGCATGTGGGCCCTGACAGAATGGACACAATCTACCGGATGCTGTCTGTGTTGTATGTGGAGGAGATCACAAGGACCGACATTCAGCCCTTACATGCCCCGTCTTTCTACAATACGAACATGTCTTGAGATACTTATAGCATTCATTCATCACATGTCCAACATTCTCACAGTCTTCACAAATAAGGTGTTTTCTGTTAGTAGTCTCGTTGTGACATGTCAGTGTGTAAGTATTTTGGGTCTGATTGCGTCAGTTCTGATTATTGGATGAGGGATAAATGCATTTCTGGTTTTGTGTTTTATTTTGGTGAGAATTTGGAATACGAAATGTTATGGTGAGAATTCAACAGAACATCTGAAGAACCTGAATTAACAACATCAATATGAATAGTCTGGTCTAAGTCTTGTTTTAGTTGATCAGAATTAGTTATCACTGTATTATAATTGTTATTAAATGAAGCTGCTATATTCTTCCCTTTGTTATAGTCTCTATCATAAGAGTCAGCAAGACTCATTATCTTTCGCCATGTAACTTGCTCATTACAATCTTTTCCTCTTGCTATTTTATATAATCTGATATCCTTTTTTCTACATAAGGAGGAAGACTCAGGAGAAAAGCAGTCCTTAGAGAATCATGCTCTCTCATCTCTAGTCTGTGACATGCTTTCTTAGCAAGGTGTTCCACACGCAGAGCATACATGCGAATGCTCTAGCCTGGGGTTCTGTATGCGGAGTCATAAGCCTTTAGCTTATACTCATCCTTTCTTTTCTCTTCTTGATGATACCAGGACAATAAAAATTCCTTTATCAAGCTATAGTTCCTGTCATCTTTGAGCAGCAAGTTGTACAACTGAAGGAATGATCCTCCCAGTTGTCTACCAAGCAGCCGTAACCATTGATGAGGCGCATTCGGGTAGTTATATGAGCAGTATTGTTCAAAATCTACAAAATAACTAACCAGATCTTCTTGATCTGCCTCATATTTATACTTTCCTGGCTCAGCCACCTGACCTTTTGCGAGCTCTTAGCAATTTCTGCCAGATACAATATTGCCTGTGATAACAAAGTCATATGTCTTTCCATCACCTCCATTCTGTTTGGCGCAAAGAACTGCGTTGGTCCTCTGTTCTCTACACTAGTGTATACTGGTTGAGATGGAACAACATAAGATATTCTATCAATACCACCATGTTGAGCTACAAACAGTGGTTCTGCAACACTGGTAGTCAAGTGTTCATTCATACCCTGACTGTGGAAAGAAGAATTAAGATGATGCTGTCCGTAAGTCCCGTCATTCAGTTGTTATTGGGAGGCATCGTGTGTGTGGTGTAAATTAAGTCAGAGGGTGACCCTCCGTATATTTGAGCTGTGATTCCCAGAAATGTTGACTGCTGCTCTGTTATCACTGTTGCTGGTGAAGACACTAGTGAACCAAAGTTCATCAGCGCAAACTCATTACTAAGTAGATCTGCTGTTGTAACAGCAACACTGGGAACAATCCTAGCGGGCTGTGGTGGCTGCTGTTGCGCTCGCAGCAACGCAGTTTCCTCTTTAAGGAACTTAAATTCTTGGGTATTTGTAACCATGAACTCTTGAAGAGGGATGTTCATATCAGGTTCTATATTGTAAGACCCACAATGAGCTAATTGTGGATCTCACCGGTCTTTCTGTTCTTCTACCCCATGAGGACCGTGAGTTGTCTGTGAACCTCATCGGTCTTTATCTTCTTTCTCATGTATAAACCTCAACATATCCTGTTGAGTAGGTGGAGGCATTCCCTTGTCCTCAATATCACCGTCCGCCAAACTTAGTGCTCCCATGGCATGCCCACTCTCACCCTAGTCACCCCCCGCTTCCCCCTTCCCACCCCTCTCTTCTGAAAATCTGTTTAAAGGCATCATTAGGGTTAGGCAATATATTCAAATATATTTCAAAAAATTATATCACAAAAATATAATATAAATGAGATTATAAGAGATAGGTGTTGTGAGAAAAAGAAGGTTAAGTCTGTTTAGAGCAAGCAAGGTTCTAATACCTAGAACTTGAACGACCGTTTTGTAACGTTGATCTTTTTTCTGCTGCAGAGTTTGCGAGTTAGTAAATTCTGGTATATGGTATCTAAAGGTACTACTAGGATTCTGTTCACTACAGATACCAATATCCCAGAAAAGTTGATCAAGTCCCTGTTTGGGCGCCACTAAATTTAAAGAGGATGTAAGGGAGAGTGAGGGTGCACCCATTGAATAACCACAAGGGAAAGTCAATGCACCCGAGCGAAAAATAACCTGGATTAATACAGAATCCCAAACAACCTAATTAAATTCAGAGGTACAATCTGAAACTAAGACAGCAACAGAGTTCAGAAGCTAAGAAGGACTTAGTTAATTCTAGAATAAATATTAGTTAGTTAATTAGTCTATTAGCTATGGAAAGTGTTAGAGGTTAGTCGGTTAGTTATATATACCCCACCACTTTAACTCAACGGTTAGTATTAGTAATTCTCTACTGTCTACCGCATTATTCACCTGAATTTCCCAAGTCATTCCCTCTGCAACAATCCTCTGCATATCGGGAAACACTATGAATATAAATCCTCCGCACTGATCTTGAAGAACCCCTCCTTGAATAGTAAAGGTAAGAGTTTAATATTGACAGTTGGGGAAAATAAAAACGCTTCTGGTTGCAGTATATTTAACTTAAACGATAGGGAAATTTTTATATTTGAAGCAACCGCACAATCAAGGATGATCCTGACAGCTGATGGTTTGCCTCTAATACAGATAGCAAACGGAATTTAGGTTTGAGTTCTAGGGTAAGTAGTTAATATACGATTAATGGAACAAGAATGTTAAGAGATGTGTTTGTGGATAAGGATGCAAACGTGAACGTCTTACTAAACTTTTATGTTTTGTCCGAAGTTGCACTTGCTGATAGGAATTGACTTCCACACTTCAGGTATTGAAGTGAGCAGGAATGAAGTCCAATAATAACTGGAAAATAGAATCCAGGAATAACAAAGATCCAGAATTAGTAAGGATCTATCCAGAATTAGCAAGCAAGGATCCAAAATAGCAAAGTTCCAGAACTCCAGAATTAGCAAGGTTCTAGAACTCCAGAATTAGCACCTGTAGGAATATAGGCAATATATATGACCTGCTACATAGCAATTTGCAGAACTGCAGTAACTATCAGTAATAAGAAAATACATAACTTAATATAATGAATTGAGGCTTACCCTAGGAGATTGAAATCCCTCTGCAAGGGTGTTCTTGCAATGTCCCTGCAAGACAGTGTCTTGTCGGAAGAATCTGATAAAACTAGAAAAAGATAAGCCACAATTTCAACAATGGAGCAGCAGTACACCTCTAGAAATAAAAGAAGCTGTAAACACAAGAATAAGGTAAATAAAATTCTTACTTCTAAAAGGTGTTAGTCCTCTTGTCACAAGGGATCTTGTTGGAATGTGGTTGGTGGGCCCTTTAATATGGTCCACTCAACAGAAAAATATCGGCTGAAATTGCCTAACTACAATTTATCAAATTCCTAAAAACAAAATGATTAGAAGTATGGAGGAAGAACGTATTAATGGTTACAAGAGTACATCACATAAATATAAATATAACTGATGAATATACAATAACACATACATCCAGTGATGGATGTTCCAGATATATTAGTGGTGTACATTGATTATATATATTAGGGTGGAGTTGGAGCCACTGCAAACAGCAACCCCAACAGCGGATTGCTGCTGGTCTGTGTGTAGGGATTCTCCAGAACTCACTCACAAGAGGCAAGCCAAAAGAAAATCGATCTCGTGAAGCCACCACATGATACTCTTCACACTGAGCCACCTGCCATGTATTCATCCATTAATTTAGAACTTTTAGAATGTGTCTCATTAACAATATCTAAAATGCACTTTCAATGTTGTTGGCATATGTAACTAAAATATATAATTTTCTCTTAATCTGTTAAAATAACATGTTTCCACCTATTGTATATCATAGAAACTAGAGTTAATGAAGATATTTCTTTGTCATTTTTGTTCTTCTCATCCCAAAATTAGTCAGATTACACTAATGAAGTTAAGGAAAGATTCAGAAAAAAAACATTTTTTGTTCCCCAGAAATATGAAATTTATGAAATGTGAAAATATGCTAGAAATATTTCTTCCATGCTATTATACATTTTGGGATTTAAATGATGAAGTTTCTATTGCACCTCACCTAAGGTTAGATTTGACCTAGTTTTGTTTTTTGTTTAAAATTAGGCATGAGAGTTTTATAAATTAGGTTTGATTGGGGAAATTATTGAAATCTCTCAACCCAAAACTTGAAAAGAAACAAAAACACAATAAAAACGCAAATGTAACACAAAAAATACTTAATTATTTTGTAAATAGACATTTTAAACTAAAGCTGCCTGCATGCAAAAAACAAAATAATTTAGGCTCACCTTGTGTCCAGATGAAAGATCTAGTAGATCCAAAAATTTCCTTTGAAGGAAAATTGTTCTCTCATCCAAGAATTGAGAAGATTTCTCCAGACTTCAAGTTTGCAGATGAGCTAGGTTTGAGCAAAGCACTTTAGGAAATGTGCTAACCTGAATTCAACCTTCTCCAAAATTGTGTGAATAATATGACTGAAATCTAGAGCTTTTAGAAAGAAACTTTGAAGAATATGTTAAACAAAATAATATTTACATATAAGCCAAAGAATTATCAAAATATAATAATCTAAAGAATTATCAAATATTAGATACAAATAAATTGCAAAGATGGAAATAAATATCCAAATGAAGAACAATCTCTTAAATTTGTAATATTTGTAAGTTTACACCTTATAGACAAAATATTGAGACTATTTATACACTTTGGTTATAATTTTATATATCCAGTAAATTGGAGTTTCCTAACATTTTAGGTCAACTCAAAATGAAAAAGATGATCAACTTCTCAAATTAAAAATAATAATGTAATAAGTAAGTGTAGTAAGTACACTGCATAACACATATTTTATTGAATGAAATCTGACACTTGATTCTAGGTGATTTTGGTGCGCTGATTACTTTTGTGAAGTCAGTTGTGCTCTATCATGTCCTGTTTTTACAATGTAAAAAGTCTTTCGCATTTTCAAGGTTTTTCAAAATTAGGGTATGAAATTTTGTCATCTGGTAATATTTATTTCAACACACATGAATAGAAATAGCTCAAACTATACCAATATGACATAAATATTCTAGAAATACCTTTATGCTAATCAAAAGTTACATTAAAAAGCGTTTAATTTGACAAAAGTTTCCTTTTATAAGATTTCCTAGCATGCTTACTTGTTGATGGCAGGTCTCATTTCAAGGTCCAACAGTAATCAGCCATCATGTGAGAATCCCACCAACTTTGAATAAAGTTCTTCCATAATTTTTATATCTTGGTGGAATCTCTCCCCTTGCTCGTCACTTACATCATCTAAATTAGTTGGAAAGTTTTCAAGATAACTATTCAAAAAATCAATTTTTAAACTCATATTGCAATCCTAATGTTATTGTAGTCTCCAAATAATTTGTTCACAATTTCCTATGTAGTTTCTGCATCGATAGTTTACCTAGAAAGTTTTTTATCAAATTTACGAATGATATACCGTACACATCATTTTCCTTTTCATTCATGACATTATGGAAATCATTGTCTTTCAATAACATTCGTATTTGTGGACCATCAAAAACTCCTGCCCTAATTTTTTTATAACTTACACTTGGAAATTTTGATAGTATATATTGAAAGCATTCGCCGTTCCTATCCAAAGCTTTTACATATTGTTTCATAAGACCTAGTTTGAAATGGAGAGGAGGAAATATGATTTTGTCTCTGTTCACTAAAGTGGGTTTAATAACATTTTTTCGTCCGACTGTAAGTGGAAGTTCGTGCTTGGCCATAATTTTCTGCATAATGTTCTTCTTTAGCTCTGTGCTATCCCATAAACAGAGGAAACATGGATATTTGGTATACCCGCCCTTTGTTAGAGCAGATAATTAACCATCTTTAAGTCAACACATATGAACCATTCGTGCTCCATATATTTGATAAGACGTAGTACATTTTCTATATGTTCATATCTTTCCATTAGCTTTGTAGAGTGCCCTATCAGTACTGAGCCATAAAAATTGCCATTGTGCAACAACACACATTTCGGACTTTCGTTTCAAGCAGTCTAAAAACAGCGTCAGCTTGGGATTGTAAGACATAATTCCCATCTCCTTTAACAACCTGGGTATATCGCAGCAATATACTAAATTACACACTGTTTTAAAATATTTAAGAAACCCTTCTTCTCTTTTTCTGTGAAAAGAAATATGTGTGTCTGAAGTAAGATGTTTCTCTTTAAGTCTTGAGGTTAGAAGTTCCTTAACCGTTTTGGGCAAATTCAGATCCCTCACAAGATCATTTAGCTCGGCCTGGTTAAATGTTTCTGAAACATTTTTACCTTCAATAGGCCAGGGTCAAAGTCAGTGGTCTGCCAATTCTGAGTGCTCAACAATATTTTCATGGACATCTTCGACCCTTGAAGATGTTGCAAGCTTTAATGTTGGAATTGGAATTTCATTTGAATGTGGAACAGGTCGTATCACGGACTCGAAATTTGGGTACTGGATACACAATTGGTCTCATGGTTAGTTGGCTCTCGCCATACCTGTTATGAAATAAAATGTTATTAAAATCAACAGTATATAATGGTACAAAACTATATTTATATATTATATATATTATATATATATATATATATATATATATATATATATATATATTTTACATATTTTTTTATGTTTTTAATAAAAAATATATCAGTTGATCACAAATTGCCTTAGTGTTGTAAATAAAATGTGTCAATAGGAACTCCAAAAGGGTATTTTGATTTGTTTAACTCCCTTTGTTCCATTGTCGAGTCCTTTTTGATGCATACAGTGCATGCTTTATGTGGTTCCCACGCTTTATCTTGATCACCTAGTTGTATACCAAGTGGCAAAGGTAACTTTTCTTACAAGGCAGCTATAATTTCTCTTGATATAGAAGTGCAAAATTTCCACAAATGTAACAAAAGGAATCAGAGTTATTTTTGCAATTAAATTTTCTACTATTTGATGGAATATAGCGTTATTGCTCAGCCATGTTTAAAGGTATATTAAATACGTATTTCAAAATATACCTCAGGAAATCTGGAAAAATATAAATGAAAATTAGCTTTGAGGTATATAACTTTAAATAAGTTAAAATGATAAAAAAAAAAACTATTAGTTGGTTGTACATATTAAACATACAAAAAGGTCAAAATTGCCAATATATGCATATATGTAGATAAAAATCGCCTTGAATAATTATAATATGTGGCTACAAAAAAACACATGTATAGCAAATTGAGTGAAATCTTCCTACGAATACGGAAAAGAGGCAACGTCTATTGTGGAAATCTGGGACCTAACAGAGAAAAACTAAGTGCAGATTCGTGTTCAGCGCACCCAAATTACCTATAATCACTTGTTGAATTCAATTCAATAGACAAAAAGTTGAAATTTGTTATGCAGTGAATTATTGAAGGATGACTTCTCATTTGCACACATTTTTGTTATAAAAATAAAAAATATATATCTATGTATATATTTTATTTTCTGAGAAACTGTTGCCGACCACTGAAAAGTAATCAGAGAACCACTTCCTGAGTTTGGTGAAATGCCCTTGATACTACCAAAATAAAGAACTTCTCCTTTCCAGAGGTAGCGGTCTTGTTTTTGTTATACTTTTTGACTCCAATGAGGAAGCTTAGATCCAAAGTCCAAATGCTGAAATCTTTTCGCTGCTCACAATGCCATTGATATTTTAAATATCTCGACACCCCAAAAGATGTGATGTGGTTATTAGTGGTTTTGTTATTTAAAGTTTTACTAAATTGTGAATTTACTTACATAGGTACAGTCTACAGTAGAGAGACTCGAGTGCTTTCTCTGTTCATATATTTTTGACAAATTATTACTCAAAATAAGAATCTTTGTAGTTCGCAGAAGCTGTAAAAATGTAAAATAAGGCAATAAACCTCCATAAGGGTGTTTTTTAACAATTCCTTACAGCCTGCAATCTCTGGGTCAACCTAAATGATCAAAGCATTTTGTCTTGTATGGAATAAACTGAGAAGCAGCCAGGGGGCAAAAAGGAGAAGAAGCTCATCAATGTATGCATATAATTATGAAATGAATTTTACTTTGGCTCCTTATTAATTATAAAGCAAAGATTTTTTTTTTTTTTTACCTAATTTCAAGGAATTAAATTTTCATATTTCTAATTTCATTTAAATGATAGAGATTATAGTATCAGCTATTCCGGAGAGGTTTGTTGTGAAATTGAAATATTCTGTGGAAGACTTATGATGGTCTTCACAAGAAACCTCTAAGCATCCTCTCGCACATACTTCCCACTCACGAACTGTAGATGGGAATACAACGATGGATGATTTGATTTTTTATGAAACTTTTTTTTCCCCCAAATTCTCTTATACGACAAATAATGCGAAGACATCCACTCCTTTTTAAAGTGTTTGACACTTCTGCTATATATAACGTCGGGCACTCCCAACGGATTGACGAATTGCTGAAATGACTGAACAAAAGACTAGGTGGATATATCCGGTTGAAGATCAAGATGGATTGCTCAAATATTGAGACAAATGTAAATCAGAATAAACATCATTTGAGCTTGAAGGGAAGTATCCTTTAACCTTCACTCACCAGCATTTGGTAGTCAACACCAACATGCTTGAATGGGTGAAAGTTTAACTTGAGCCCTCATAAAGTTGGGAAAACGAGGATATTGTCACCTGACACAATCAGGAAGAATCTTTCTGATGGTAGCACTTGTTGTGATGATCCAGAAACCTGTCAAGCAAATGTTTGTCAGATGGTCTGAATCCCCAGGTGTTTGCATTCAAAGTGTTTCAAATAAAAAGCCACGTTAAACAATGATCATTCCCCAACAGATTGGGGTTCAGCACATTGAAATAGTAGTAGTAATTGGATCATTCCAGTTTACCTTTTCTTCAGATTAGTTAATAATCATCTATAAATAGTTTGAGATGGTTGACCAAATCAGGTGTTGACTCGGACAAAGATGGATCTTCTCTATCTTGTCTCAAGAAGGACCAAATCAGGTGTTGACTCAGACAAAGATGGATCTTCTCTGGCTTGTCTCTAGAAGGACCAAATCATTTGTTGACTCAGACAAAGATGGATCTTCTCTGGCTTGTCTCAAGAATGACCAAATTAGATGTTGATTCGGACAAAGATGAATCTTCTCTGGCTTGTCTCAAGAAGAACCAAAATTATTTGTTGACTCCTGAAGACAAGGATAGATCTTCTCTGGCTTGTCTCAAGAAAGATCAAATCATTTGTTGGCTCCTGAAGACAAAGATGGATCTTCTCTGGCTTGTCTCAAGAAGGACCAAATCATTTGTTGACTCCTGAAGACAAAGATGGATCTTCTCTGGCTTGTCTCAAGAAGGACCAAATCAGGTGTTGACTCAGACAAAGATGGATCTTCTCTGGCTTGTCTCAAGGAGGCAAGTTCCTTAGAAAAAGACTCCTCTTGTCATTGCCACTACTTAGGCACAACAGTTGAGTGACTAAGTCTGAAGCCAGAGGGTCAGAGTTCGGTCACTCATCTAGATCCTAGGTAGCAGTTATCTAGAGTAGTTCCCCTCCTAGAATAGGGCAATGCCCGTGAGGTGCGATCTTTAAAAAAAATGCTAATCTTATGCAAATATTTCTTTCATGTAATCACTCTTTTATATAAGAATAAAAGACAGTCATTATCTTGCCATTAAATGGAGTCGATCCTGCAACCTGCCATATGTGACATGAAAACATAACTGTCTGTGTTACTCGCTCACCTAAAATAAAGTACCTATTACAGAGTGTGGAGAAGTGTCAAATTTCATAGCAATTAATGTATACCATTTTCTAATAATGATAATAATAACAAAATTCTTGTGCATAAATGAATTTCTAAAGACAAAAAATGGGATAAGAAAATGTGTTTTGTTGGTTTACTCTTTACTCTAAGGCCTGTTTGCTTTTTCCTTATGAAAAGAATATTAACATTTGCAGAGCAGAAGAATAGTGCGACTCCGAAGACTGATTTCACAAGTAGAAGAACTAATTTGTCCATAAATTGAGTTTGTTCTCATTATTTGATGATATTCTGCTTCCTTTATCTGCTAACAGTATTCAAAACGGATTTTAAGAAAGAAAGAAAAAAGTTAGAGCTACAGAGTAAGATTACTTAAATAACTGCAGCAGGTCTTTTGTCTTTAAAGCAACATTAGAATACTTGCTTTATAAAAAGGAAATCACCTGATCACATATTTTGGGTTTTCTTTTTATGAAAGCAACATGGATCAATCTCTTATCCGTCTTACCTTTTTAATATGACTTTGCATTTTAAGTGTATTTGGCACTAATTGCTTAAAACAGTATTCAATAAACATAACTTCAAATCCTTTGTGATTTGAAGTAATAGCATATGACATTTATTGCTAATGCTTGTTATATTTTAAACGTTACTTTTTCAGATTGTATAAAAGGTTTTCTCAAACTCGATGAGACCACGAAGAGAGACTTCCAAAACAGCTTACGATCACATATTAATTTTTGGGAACATTCAGCTACAAAAAGAGTGGAAAAAAATATACGACATAGTAAGTAATAGCAATCTTTATTATTTCTTGCTCTAAAAATTACTTTTTAAATTATTATTATTATTATTATTATTATTATTATTATTATTATTAGCTTTAAGCTGTGAATCATACAAAACAATTAAGTGTGAAAAATCAGACTGTGATGAATCGAATTGTATTTTCTACCACACTGAGATGGATAGAAGAAGGAATCCTTACAGTTTCCCTTATGGGTAAGTTGTTATTATTATTATTATTATTATTATTATTATTATTATTATTATTATTATTATTATTTGATAAAATGTTGCAAAATAAATGAAAATTTAATTTTTTAGTTTGTTTTTAATGTGGGATGAACTTTTAATGGAAATATTAAAGTGAAATGAACTGTATAATAAAAGAATCTTATTACCAACTCATTGGAAACTTTCAAAATTTTGCCTTAAATAAAGGTTATATAAAGCCCATTTTTGGAGTCATGTCTCATCTATCATACTTTTCAAAGTGTTTTTCAAAAGTGTAAGTTAATACCAGAGTCCAAAAAATAATGTTGCATTTTATATTATTTTATAGGTAAGATTTGTTTGTTCTGTAACTTTTGGTAAAGTATTTGACCAAAACAAAAACAAAAAATTAAGATAACTATTTTTTACCTTCATTTAGACTAATACTAACTGTTTGTTGTTAGAAAATGTAGCGAGCACCATTTCTCTCGTTCTTATAATGCATTTTCAGAAATATCACAACAGAATTCAGTTTGTGATCCCCTTTGGCTAATGAGTTCGTAATTGCACTTTTGTAGAAATAATAATTCATTTTAGCTTCGTATTGATCAATGTGAGATTTGTAATGTTTGTTTTTAATTTCAGATCTGAACTTTGTAAATTTACGTCGGCCGGTGACATCTGTAAACTCAAAGATGAATGTCAGTTTGCACACAACAAATTTGAAAATATGTTTCATCCATCTAAGATGTATTTCAAGTTGTGTCAGGATTACGAAGCGAGAAAATTATGCTTCGCAGTCAACCCACTCTGTCCACACGCCCATCTTGGTAATATATATATATATATATATATATATATATATATATATATATATATATATATATATATATATATATATATATATATATATAACTCTAATATATATATATATATATATATATATATATATATATATATATATATATATATTATGTCTCACCTTAGATATTCAATTTGTATATATGAATTAGAGTTATGAAAAGAATTCGAGGTGGGGATGGCAGGGAAATGGTGTTAGAATGATGGGAGGAGAATGGAGATGGAGTGGAGGGTCCTACCTATTATATGCGGATGATTTGGTTCTGTGTGGCGAATCTGAAGAGAGTTTGAGAGGAGGATTGGTAGAGAGATTTGGCAGGGTATGTAAAAGGGTTTGAAAGTAAACGTAGATGGATAATAGAGTTATGGTTGTGAGTGAGGGACAGTCCTCAGTGTGTAGTTATGTTAGATGGTGAGCAGCTTGAACAGGAGTGTCTGAGTTTAATATTTAGGGTATGTGTTGAATGAGAGAACGGATGATGCAGAGTGTAGTGAGGAAAGTTGTGAATGGCAGGAAGGTTGCTGAATTGCAATTAAATCGTTGGTGAATGTAAAGGGACTAAGTCTTAGAGGTGCGCTAGGGTCTTACATGAGGGTATGTTGACACCTGTGTTGATTCTGGTAGTGAGACTATGGTCTGGAATAAAGTATAGATCTAAGGGTTCAATGTGTTCAAGATGGACAATCTTAGAGGCATGCTAGGTGTGAGGAAAATTAATAAAATGAGGAATGAACTTATTAAGAGGGTTGTGTGGTGTGAAGAAGGGGTAAATAAGAGAGAATAAATGAGAGTGTATGTTGAGATGGATTTGGTCATGTGGAAAGGTGTGAATGAT
>JABUQX010027646.1:0-5000 GCA_015478945.1 Trachelipus rathkii | reverse complement strand
AAAATCAAAGATAGTTGGTAAAATAGATAAAGGGCATGTGTCCTAAACTTTACCAGTGGAGTGTGTGTGTAAGTATTTTAGTTGAAAGAATGCGTCGAGTGACTGAAGGACTAATTGGTGAAGAACAAGGTGCGTTTAGGAGTGGTAGAGGGTGTGTGGATCAAATCTTTACATTGAACCAAATGACTGAGAAAATGAGGAAGAAGAAGAATAAATTATATTTAGGTTTTATGGATTTGCAACTTAGGCGTATGATGGGATTAATAGGGAAGTCCTATGGCAGGTGTTAGTAATGTATGGTGTTGGTAGTAGGCTTCTGAATGTAATCAAAAGTATGTATGACGATAGTGAAGCGTGTGTAAGAATTAAATGGTGTCAAAAGTGATTGGTTTAATATTAATAGTAAGGAAAGAGGGATGTGTTATGTCCCCTTGGTTATTCAATTTGTGTATGGATGGGGTTATAAAAGAATTAGAGATGGGGTGGCAGGAAATGGTGTTAGAATGATGGAATGAAGGTGAGTGGAGGGTGCCTACCTATTATATGCGTATGATTTGATTATTGTGGTGAATCTGAAGAGAGTTTGAGAGAGTTGGTGAGAGAGATTTGGCAGGGTGTGTAAAGGAGAGGTTTGAAAATGAACAGTATTAGATAAGAGTAAGGTTATGGTTGTAAGTGAGGACAGTCCTCGGTGTGAAGTTATGTTAGATGGTGAGCAGCTGGAACAAGTGTCTGAGTTTAAATATTTGGGATATATATATAACTATTGGATGAAAAGGGAACGGATGATGCAGAGTGTAGTAGGAAAGTTGTGAATGCTTGGGGAAGGTGACGTGTGCAATTAAATCGTTGGTGGACGTAAAGGGACTAAGTCTCTTGGGGTGCGCTAGGGTCTTACATGAGGGTATGCAGTTACCTGTGTTAATGTAGTAGTGAGAATATGATCTGGAATAAGAGGTATAGATCTAAAGTTCAACGTGTTCAGATGAACATGGAAATCTTAGGGGCGTATTAGGTGTAGAAAAGAATTGATAAAATGAAGGAATGAACGTAGAGAGTTATGTGGTGTGAAGAAAGGGGGTAAATGAGAGAATAAAAATGAAAGACCACGTTGAGATGGTTTGGTCATGTGGAAGGATGAATACAGTCGGTTGGTTATGTGGATGTATAGTGGCGAGTGTGTTTGGGAATCGACCGGCTGGGAGACCAGGCCAGAAACGTGGATTGAGTCCAGTGAACGAATGTCCTACGGAAAGGATAGAGGTGTGAGGTTTGTAGAGGCGAGAATAAAGGTGCATAGTGGGAGTGAATGGAGAGTTTTGTGAGGGGGTATGGTTGTGGCTCACCTAGACAGGATGAACCTACACTTGACGATATGCCATAGTGAGGTCCGTCGCGGTCCCGTGAAACTCTAGGGTGGATTTTCTGACTACGACGAGTTCTCACTAATAGGTATAGAGGGCGGTAAAGCTGGGCTTTCTTTTCGACTTGTGTCATATTCTTCTACTAATTTTCTTTTCCGATGCATGTCGGCACCTTTACCCCAGTCTTTGGGAAGAAGAAGGTAGATAATAATAATTATATATATATATATATATATATATATATATATATAGATAGATATATATATATATATATATATATATATATATATATCTTTCTTTATATATATACTAACTCTATATAGGTAGATAATATAAATATATATATATATATATATATATATATATATATATCAGAGAGTGAACCCCTTCTATTTGGGAAGCCCTCAAAATTCTTAGAAAGCATCGGACATTTGGTTCTTCTTCCCTCGACGTTGATCATCGTCAGTCAAATCGATGTTCTTCTGTCCATTAGAAAGGAGAGGAAAGCTCTAATAAGCTTCTTTGCCCGATGCCAAATGCCCGATTCACCTCGTAAGTAGGGTTCTTTGGATCAGGTTTGTGTTTCTTTACATATTATTTAGTGATGGTGTCATATTTGTATTTTATTTGCACCCTTGTTCATATCTATGTATGTGTTTTCATGTATATTACAAATTCTTTTTCAGTTGGGTCTCATTTCTGTTATTTATTTTTTATGAAAATTTTTATTAAAAGGCCCACCAGAGAAGGTGAAACATAAATAGTGTCAAGTACAAGGTGTTCCTTATCTTATTGGTAAAGTGCATAGAAGATTGATACTAGAAATCATGTCTAGTGAGAGAGTGTGTGTGTGTGTGTTTAGGTTATTATAATAATAGTTATATTATTATAATAGGGTTAGAAGAAGGAGAGTGATAACAGATTTTAGCCAGTAGATGATCACAGAGAAAATCTTTAACAGTGGTGGTAAAGATTAGATAAAAAGCCCTAGACTGTAAGCTATCAAGAAAAAAAATAGGTGAACTTCCCTCATAAAGAATTTCTTTCTTGCATGGTGTGAAAAGTTCTGTTTGTGCCTCTGGTAATAAAAATGCTAGAAAGATGATAAAGAAAGAAAAATATAACATGAACAACAGAAGAAGGTTCAAGCTGCTGGTATTGTTATAGTTCTATGAAAGATTAAGTAATTTAATTTTTTTAGGTTAAGCAGTAGGATGGTAGTTTTTCTGAAACAACCAAAATGACTGCCTGCTCTCGGGGAGAGAGAGAGAATAAAGGAGAAATTGGTAGGCTGAATGGAGAGAGTTTCAAGGCATATTGAAAGCTCAGAAGCTCAAGCTTTGAATAATACCATGAGGACCTTGCGCCTTCGTAGTATTAGGCTCAAATAAAGAAGAAATCACATAGTTTGAAGAACTTGCAATTTTTGATATTAATGAGTGTAAGAGTTATTCGAAACATTGGAATAACCAGAATCATCAAATAGGAATAAGAACCAAAAGTTTTTGCAGAGAGTTTAACTTTGGGTGTGAAATGATTATAATACCAAATTGAAAGGAAAGTAAAAGAATCAAATATAGAGAAATCGTATTTTACAAAATTCCAAACAAAATGGGAAGGAACCCAGAAAGATTACTACATTTGACATGAAGAAATGTTTGGTATGAAATAGAATAGATTTTGAAAATTCAAAGTACATGATTTTCCAATCCATGAAGGCAGTGACCCTGTGAGGAATAGCGCATAAGTAGTCAGGATTAAACCAAGATTTTAAAGTTTGAATTGAATGGCTAAAATTTGGAGTGCACGCCTGGCCACGCCATCATACCTGAGATAGTGAACTAGAATGTTTTCTTTGGTCTATGAGGCGTCAGGTCTTCATATTATTGTGGAAATTCAAAGAAATATCACCTAAATCTGAAAAATTTGAGTCATTAAAGTGTCACTAACGTCTCCTTATTGAAAGTGAAAGTATTTACCGTTCCATCTAAGAAGAGTTGGAAGGAATGGAAGGAACACTTAAATAAGGAAACAGTCAGTGGAACCCAAATTGAGAAAAGTTTCAACTCTTAACAGTAAGAGGGGAAGGGTAAAAAGCCCAGAAAGTTGATATTCAAGACAATCAGGGTTATGAGTAAAGGAGATGCACTAAATGCTCTAGATTGCTAGAGCTAAAACATTTCAAATTAGTGAAACAGATATATCGTTAATACTTGAATAAAGGCAGCCTGCGGGTATTAAGATTGCCAGAATTATGATTTCGAGAAGAAGAGAAGTGAGAATTTCTTCTGATTTAGATTTTGAATGGTTGAAGTTGTGGTCAGTAAAGTTGTGAGGTAAATAAACATCACAGAAAATTTTTGTCTTAACTTGACAAGAGGGCCAAAAACATAAGGCGGAAAGTTTGATGGACTCCAAATCTTAAAAAATGAAAGCGAGTAATGTGGAAACAATGACCTCTGGATTAAAATTGAAGATATATGCAATAAGAGGAAACAGTAGGAATTGCTTGTTTAGGCTCCAAGATACCAGAGTCTTCGTTAATGACAAGAGGTAAGGTTAGTGGAAGAGTGGTAATGGTTTACAAAGTGGAAGTTGAAGAAACCTTTTGGGTACTACCACAAATAAAGATCAACATCAACTTTAAATTGGTGATCTAAGAAAAGTGGTAGTGGAACATTGTTTGATTGCCACTCCGGGCAACCTCATGGCTTCATTAGAACAACCATCTTTAAAACATATGATAAATAAGAATTTGTATTTGTTTTAAGAATTGCTCATGCGCTTTGTTAGAAAAGAGAAAGGGGAATACATACTGACAATATTTACTAGTTTGACATGTGTAAGGTTGATAAGTGCTTTGTTATTACTTTATATGAATGAGGAATAAATTTGGGGAACCATTTAATACAAGGGCGCATTGAATGTTAAGACCCGCCTAACCCTTTTTTGTCTCCAATTAAAGGTCTTACACAACCATGGAAGACAACGACATTCTCCTATTGTTTTCTTTGTAATTTTGAACTCATCTTTTGTAATCCATATTAAGAAATATTCTATCAGAAAAATTTATCATCATCACATTATCATCATCATCATCATCATTATTTTTACAAAAAAAAAAAAAAATTAATCCTGAAAAAAAATAATTAAAATAATCTCTGTTTCAGCTATTGTTCAAACGCTGTTCGTGGCTGATGAATTTGGTTCAGAGATGCAAGAAATGATTAAACATTATCTTCATATAAGCGTCAAAGAAATAACAAATCCGAGTACGTTATATATATATATATATATATATATATATATATATATATATATATATATATATATATATATATATATATATATATATATATATATATATATATACTTATTAACCATATAACATATACTGCTATATATATATATATATATATATATATATATTTCATCATCAACATCATCATCATCATCATTTTCCCCAAGACTAGGGGTAAGGTGCGTTACATGCATCGGAAAAGAGAAATAATAGAAGAACATGACACAAGTCGAAAAAGAAAGCCCAGCCTATATATACCTATTAGTGAGAACTTGACGCAGTCAGAAAATCCACCCTAGAGGCTTAACGGGATTGCGACGGACCCTCACTATGGC
>JABUQX010027645.1:0-5000 GCA_015478945.1 Trachelipus rathkii | reverse complement strand
AGTCTTCTTAGCTCTCATTTTTAAACTATGAATTTATTTCTTATTAATCTTCGCTTAAAAAAAGATGGAAAATCAAATTCAATAAACTACAGTAGTGTCAAATTATTGAAAAGACCATTATAGGTTCACAAAAGGAGGACTTACATCGACGAAAGAGCATATGTCTCACTATTCGGGGTAAGTAAAAATATCGAAAAAGATTTTGGATTCGATTACATATTTTTGAACTTTTTCTTTTGCTCAAATGCATGGCATACAAACATTTATCCCCATGAATTTTTCGGTATTGTAATTTATTCAATTTGCATTTCCAACCCTTTAATTTAGTGTAGGTCAATTAAAAATATATTTCTTGTTCCTAGAGAGAAATTAATTAATTAATCAATCAATCAACCTATCTATCTATTAAATTTTAAAAATAAAATCATCACTTCAATTTTTTGCAACTCCTTCGTCATGTAAATTAATTATTTTTAAAGTATAAAGTATTTATATGGCAAAAAATTATTTTGATTCAATGAAGAAAAACAAAATTACAAAAGAAATTTAGTTATGAAAATTATATAATAGGATATATATATATATATATATATATTATATATATATTATATATATATATATATATATATATATATATATATATATATATATATATATATATATATATATATATATATGTGTGTGTGTGTGTGTGGTGTGTGTGGTGTGTGTGTGAGTGTGTGTGGTGTGTGTGTGTGTGTGTGTGTGGTGTGTGTGTGTGTGTGTGTGTGTGTGTGTTGTGTGTGTTGTGTGTGTGTGTGTGTGTGTGGTGTGCTGTGTGTGTGTGTGTGTGTGTGATGTTGTGTGTTGGTGTGGTGTGTTGTGTGTTGTGTGTTGTGTGTAGTGTGTGTGTGTGTGTCTGAAAGGACCTTTCTATTCTTGAGGCGGAATATAATAGCTAAAAAAAAAATCTAAACATTTTAATTCTTGCACACTAGTTTCGGGTGATTTATACTTTTACCTATTATTATTATCAAGGCTTAGAACACAATAAAGCTAACAAAATTACAATATATATATATATATATATATATATATATATATATATATATATATATATATATATATATATATTATATATATAATATATATATATATATATATTTTATAGTATTGTATATAATATATATATATATATATATATATATATATATATATATATATATATATATATATATATATTATATATATATATATATATATATATATATATATATATATATACTAGTCTGTCCAAAAAGTATCCGATCATTAAATGTTACTAACCTGGAAAGATTAATTTCTTAATCCTTTTCAAAATAGTATCTCTGGGCTTCAACACATTTATTCCAAAGAGTTTGTCATTGATTGAAGCATTTTTGGAATTCCTCTGTTGGAATGGTACTCAACCCTACTGTCGAATTGTGCATAAGGTAGTGTGGCTGTAGAAGCGGGTGCCATTCGTTGGATATTTGAGCTTCGGGAGTAACCAGAGTTCCTATGGAGCCCTGACCGTAGAGTAAGGTACTTGGCAAATGATTGAATAGCCTTTCTTTGACATGAAATTCTTGATCAGAAGACACGAATGAGTCTAGGCGTTATCGTGATGCAGCTTCCAGTTTTGTGATGATCATAGATACCGTCGTTTACGACCAACTGCATCACAGATACGACGCGTATTCGTGATACACGATGTCTCGGGAATTGAAAAAAACATTCAGCATTACTTTGATTTTGCTTCTTCACATGTCGTGCTTTCTTTGGTCTCGGCGAGGTCAAATACTTCTACTATGATGACTGGACTTTGGTTTATGAAACATACTCATATACCTAGGTTTCATCTCCAGTTATCACGGTAATGAGGGACTCGACATCCCTGTTGACTGTTTCCAGCAAGTCTTGTGCTACGTCAAATCTGATTTCCCATTGGCTCAAATTGGCAGCCACCATGCGCAACAATAATCATCCCGTAAAATTACATGAACAGAATTTTTGTTGATTCCAATGTCATCAACAATTTTTCTCATTGTCAAACGACAATCTGGCATTATCAAGAACATCACTTTCTCAATGGTTTCTGCATTCCTTCTTGCCGGCGGCCATCATGAACGATGATCACTCTCGGATGAATTACAGTCATTTATCGGATGACTTACGGTCATTTTTAAACCAGTTGAACCAGTATTTTATTTGGGTAACTCCCATTGCATCATTACCAAAGTCCGCTGAATATTGCAAATCATTTCCGCCTGGGTATCACCAAGCTTCTGGCGAAACCTTATGTACTATCTTTGCTCAACAAGTTCCGTCAACTCACTCAAAATAAACTTTCGACTTTCAGATACAACACTACCTCACTCGGCAGCAGCCTGTCAGCTAATAACGTGTCCGGCATACCTAAAAAAAATCCTGCGGGCGCACAAATGTTCTCGGCACCTTCCACTTAAATGCTGCCAACCTTAAGTAATTTCCGCGAGAGAGAGGATAAAGTTGGATACTTTTCAAACCGACCTCGTATGTGATTATGCTATAAGCAAAGTAGACGATCGTTTAAGGCCTCGCGCTTGCTAACATTATACAGTCAATTCTAAAATTACTTGTTCAAAATTTATTTCTAAGTTTTTAAAAGTTTCCGTCAGTAAGATATATGCTCCCTACTCTCTTCGAATGTTGTGGATTTTGCAGCTAGACATAATTTTTGAGATAATTTACTGCGCAACTGCTAAACGACAAAAAAAACATATCGTTAAAAGCGTTATATATAATATATATATATATATATATATACATATATATATATACATTGTGTAACAGATATATATATATATATACATACTATATATATATATATTATTATATATATATATATATATATATATATATATATATATATATATATATATATATATATTTTCTTTTTCTTTATTTTGGGTATTCGAGAAACATAGAAATTTTTTAAGTAATGTTCTAACTTTTATCCTATAAATTTATTTAAGTCCAAAAATATTTGCAATAAACGAAAAATAAAATAAATTGAGAGCGCAAAGTAATACATCTTACCTACTCAATATATACCTCGAGACTAAATGGTGTCTGTTGCGAGCAAGTGGAAGTGACGCTGGAGGCCGTATGGTGATAAGAACAGAAATTATTTATTAAATATACTAAATTGAAATATTATATTTTTGGTACATTAATGCGTGGGAGAATACCATATGTCTAAGGGGGCTCCTCCTCCCTCCGTACGTGGTGGTTATTTAAACAATTATATAGAAATAATAATCGATTCAATAACCTACTGCTGTCTCATGAGACTTGCCTATCGAGAGGTCTCCTCGTAATCTTTCACTTGTATTTGGAATTGTTAATACGGCCCCAACAACGAAAAGTAACATATATATATATATATATATATATATATTTATATTATATATATATATATATAATATATATATATATATATATATATATATATATATATATATATATATATATATATATATATATATATATTATATATATAAATATTTATATTTATATAAAATTTCTTCATGTAAAATAAAAAAATATATATATATTATATATATAAATATAAACGGCCCCATACAATATATATATATATATATATATATATATATATATATATTAGTATTTTTCTATGATAATTACATTGGTCTTTGGAGATATGAAAAAAGTTCTACCTTTCAACTAGGGAAGTGATCAATTCAATATTTTCGATAAACCAAATATTTGTTTTGAGAGGGAGATGCTTAGAATAAATTAAAAGTTTTGCATAAATCAGATGGTTGAAGAAAGGGTGAGAATTAAGAGTAGTACAGGAATAGTCTAAAGTGGAATTAATATACCAAAGGTTTAAGTGAAAAGTTCAACTTTAGTAGATGGTAGGCAGTATAGCGATGCCGTTTAAAGAAACCAGAGGAGTTAAAAAAAAGCAAAAGAAAGATGAGCCAGAAAGATTACATTATTGTTTTTTTTTATGTATTTAAGATATTTTATCGTTACTGAAATATGTTTTGCACGATTCTGGGATGAAATATACAGTAATTACCACCAGAATTTGGACTTGGGCACGGCAGTAATGCGTTCTGCTCACTCTGATGAATCCTTTACACCGAAGCAGTAATTTTGCAAGGGAAATCAAACAAGTTAATCGGCAAATCCGATCAGCTAACACAACCGAAATGCTATAAACGTCTCCTCACCAAAGGCGAGTGCCGTTCCCGAGAAAGACTTTAAAAAATAAGACGGTGATCAGAGGAATCCATAAGAAAGAGAGTTTAATGGTATAGCTAGATTGGAAGGTAATGAAAAAGTCTAGTATATCGAGCTAATCTTCTAAACGATCGGAAATAAGGGTAGAGAGCTGCGCCATCTGCCTAAGGTTATTGTAAATAGAAAATTGATAAGCGGATTCTAATAATGAGAACTAGAAAAAAGTCAATCACTGAGATGATATTGAAATAGCCCAGAATGATGATTTCGGTGAAAAAAGAAAACAAAAGCATGTGCTCAATTCAAGAGCTTTAGATAGTTGAAGAATTTAAGATATTTAAGTAGAAGAACAGAATACATGAATTTAATTGTAGATTAGGAAAAGGGACGAAGCCATAATATTGAATATTTTAATGACAAATTTGGTAACACTAAACAGAAAAAGTCGTTGCGCATATACACACAGCATCCGCATTTGGATAAAGATGAGAATCGAGATAATAAGAGGGTAGAGTATGGGGTTTTCTGTCAATGAAATATACGAAATTTTTGTTACTTATATATAATAAGATGGAATATGAGGAATAGATGTGAAAACTAGAATAGAGATCACGAAGTTTGCAGAAATCAATGAAGGGGAACCGTGCACCAATGCTCGTCGGCAATTTTGTGGCAGGCATCCCAACATAACCACTGTAGATCCCACTTTCCAAATTGTTGATGGGGAAGAGCCGAATGGTTTCTCCGAA
>JABUQX010027644.1:0-2500 GCA_015478945.1 Trachelipus rathkii | reverse complement strand
TTTCTTTCTTTCTTTCTTTCTTTCTTTCTTTCTTTCTTTCTTTCCTTATTTCTTTCTTTCTTTCTTTCTTCTTTCTTTCTTTCTTTTTTTCTTTCTTTCTTTCTTTCTTTTACCTCTCTCAAGAATTTTATTAACTCTTACATTTTTGTTTCTGTGAAGACTAACGAGAGAGACGAACAAAAGACTTAAAAAGAAGAAAAATAACTTTCATTTTTCTCGACAGAATTACTTTCATAATAATTCAAGGAACAACCTCTAAAATTTTTATATACTCGTATTTCATAGAATATATATATATATATATATATATATATATATATATATATATATATATATATATATATATATATAGATATATATATATATATATATGTATATATATATATATATATATATATATATATATATATATATATATATATATATATATATATATATATATATATATATATATATAAATATATATATATATATATATATATAAATATATATATATATATATATATATATATATATATATATATATATATATATATATATATATATTATATATATATATATATATATATATATATATATATATATATATATATATATATATATATATATATATATATATATATATATATATATACATATATATATATATATATATATATATATATATATATATATATTTATTATATAGTGAATATATATATATATATATATATATATATATATATATATATATATATATATATATATATATATATATATATATATATATATATATATATATATATATATATCAAATAGATCCTTCTCCTTTGTTAATCGAATAAATGCACAAACGTTAAAGTTCTGCTGAATTAGTTATCAGAATCTGCATCTTTTTGCGATTTGGCGAAACTGCGATTTCTACTCGCATTAAAGATTGTGACCACTTGTCGTCATAGCAAACTTTGCCATTAAAATACTCACTCCCTTCTTTCTTTCCGAATGAGGGATTGATATAAAAGGGTTGAAGGAAGTTACTATCTCGCCCCTGTCTTTCATTTGCTTGCTCATTCTGTCTCTTTTCCTTTCTCTCTCCCTCTCTCCCTCTGTATATATATATATATATATATATATATATATATATATATATATATATATATATATATATATATATATATATATATTTATATATATATGGAGTTTCTATATGTAGTACATTTATATGTATGATATTCAGTAGGATCTTTCTCCGAAAAAGTATATTGATTAAAATTTTGTTTTCCTCAACTTTAGAAGGTATTATTTTTTTTTACCAATAACCATAATGATTAAAATTGCAATTCCCTTCAAACGGTTGAATACGAAGAAGCTAATTAAAGAAATATTAAAGTTTAAATTATGTATACCAACTTAACTCAACATATATAACCTTACTTATCATAACCTCACTTAATGTAATTTATTTTATATTTATAATTTATTTCACTTTGCATTGTTTAAAAAAACACCCATTGTCACCATGAGCGCTTTGGACTATTTTGTTGACAACGTACATAGAAATTTTTTTTTTTTTTTTTTTTTTTACCTTTTTCCCACAAACAAATTACAGGAGAAAGATCCTACTGAATGTCATATATATATATATATATATATATATATATATATATATATATATATATATATATATATATATATATATATATATATATATATATATATATATATATATATATATTATATATATATATATATATATATATATATATATATATATATATATATATTAAACAAATATGGTGTTTTTAACATATGTAATCGTAATAAGAACAATATAATAAATCCAATTATATAATTTTTAATTTTTTTCTTTGATTTGATTTGCTTTCTTTATTTAAAAAGATTTCTCTTGATTTAGAACTCTTGAGGTCTTTTGCTTTGTTTAGCTTATGTGCTCATTACTTGTAACAAATCCAATATAATTTCATCATAAACTAATGCACCTAAAGCCATAATCATGCATCTAGAGAACCCTAGGAAGAGGAGGTGTTCAATACTATTACCATTGGAAAACGATGAGCCTAGGTTTAGAGGTCAGAAAAAGGAAAAAGATCGTCTCACTTGAAAAGGAGAAATTTCTTCCTGGGAGTGGATGAAAATGAAAGAGATGAAGATTTATTTATTACCTTCTATCACTAAAGGAGAGTCTGATTCCACTACACATACGATATATATATATATATATATATATATATATATATATATATATATATATATATATATATATATATATATATATATATATATATATATATATATATATATATATATATATATATATACATATATATATATATATATATATATATATATATATATATATATATATATATATATATATATATATATATATATATATATATATATATATATATATATATATATTGAAGTGGCGCACGCGAGCGTTTCAATGATAAATGCGAAAACGTTAAACACCATCTTGAAACTGAACGAAGTAATACCG
>JABUQX010027643.1:65000-103359 GCA_015478945.1 Trachelipus rathkii | reverse complement strand
AAGGAAAAGATGAGAGTACAAAGAAAACTTGCAATGGAGTGCCTGAACGCAGTAGAAGATTAACGAGGTGTCCTCAACAGTATTGTTGGGCTGATAAGAATTTTATGCGTTTGTGGAAGGAAGATGGGAATAAGAATATATGAAGGAAAGAGATGAGAGGATAAGGTGACTAGAGAGACTGTCGCTGTGTAACCAGTGAGTCTTAGGATTATGTGGGCGTAAAGTAGAAATATCGGGGGGGAAATGTGAAATAGACATTTAGATGTAGGCGTACGCACCACAGTGGAATGGAGCCGAAGGAGAGGAGGAGAGAGAAAGATTTTGAGAGGAGCTCGACATGCCAGTTGTGGCGACAACTTCTTGAGCGGCTAAATGGAAAAAACAATTCGCTCTATCTGGCCGAGCGATCTGAATAGCAGAGTGGGAAAGGGTGGGGCGCTGGGCCAAGCATCTCAATAGCACCCCTTCTTGGGCAGGTAGGGAGAGGAAATAGCTGAATGGAAAAAGTCCCCTCCGCCACCCTCGCCCAGCCTTCGCCCGTTGCTGTTGCGAAAGAAGAATGATAGTGGGGAATGCGGAACGGTTTAAAAAAAAAGTGAGAATATAAGGTATACATGGAAGAGTGAGTAAACGGGGGGGAAGGCGTTTTGGACGGGGTAAATGGAAGGAAGAGATAGATTATTAGATGTAAATGTATTTAGAGGGCGGGGAGGGGGATATCGGATCACTAGTTGGTGATTGCCAGGATAAGGGTGGAGGAGAGGTGGATGGTTAGGGAGAGGGGGAAGAAAGAGGACGACATGGAAGTATAGAAGGACTGCGGAAAAATTGAGGATGATAAGTTTTTTTTGAGTTTATGTGTTTTATTTTTTTTGTCTGTTTTTGGTTATATTACGTTTTGAGAGGGAGGGGAATTGGGGAGGTGGAGGGGAGAGTGGTAGTGAACAGAGAACAGAGAGGAAGAGGCATCAAGAAGGGTATGTGAGTAAAGGTGTGCAAAAAAAGCGCAAAAGGAAAAAAGGAAGGGGGGGAGGGGGAATTACGGGTGGGATGGAAAGGGAGGGAAAGGTGAGTGAAGGGGTAAAAGGCGGAAAAAGGAAGGCCTATGTGAAATTGGTTGGAAGTAGGGAGAGAAGATAGTTGAGAAGAAATATAAAAGGATTAGAGTGGAAGAAAGAGGGGCGGTGAAATGAAAGAAAAGAGAAAGCAAAAGGGAATGCAGGGATATGAGTGACAGAAAATTTTGAATCGGGGAGTTAGATGTTATTGGAAAGAAGTTAATAAAAAAGAAGAAGAAGGGGAGGGGTTGGGGAGAGGAATTAAGGGAGGAGAATGGGAGTGGATAGAGAGTGGCGGGATACCGGCTAGAGCCGCAACCGAGCAGGCCCAGGGGCAGTCACTTTAGTGGATATGGAATAAGGGGGTGGGTTAGGGGAGGAAAGAAATGCAAGAGGTGCAGGATGGGAAATGAAAGTGGGGAGGGACGGGGAGATAGAAATACAAATGGACGGAACATTTTAGGTGGAATTAAAGGAAAAAAGGGAAGTCCGCAGGTCTGGGATCGGTGTGAGAATAGGAAATGTTGCAAGAAGAAGAGTAGAGGGTGCAGGAATGGGCTGTATTAGATATGCTATAAATATCTCGTGAGAGATGGTGAGGTAACCACAGGATTGGGAGGGGGGATGGGGGGTTGGTTTGGTTACCCCTGTATAAGGGAAAGGGGATAGATGCGAAGCTTGGAAATCTATAGAGGTAATAATGTCTTGTTTAAGTATGTAGGAAAGTGTACGGTAAGAATACTGATTGAGAGCGCGAGAGTGGTTTAACGGAGGAGAGAATGGGAAGACAAGGAGGGTTTAGGAGGAACGAGGGGAGGTTGTGTGTATTCACCAGTAGCACCGACGGTATGACATATAGATACGATAATTACCTTTTGAAAATGATGCTATTGTGTGTGAACGTAAAATAAAAGTTTTTTATTTTATGTATGAGGAATGGATGAAATACAGTGATTACTTTAAAATGAGGGTGTATATATTAGATTTTCTAGCGCCCAAATATACTTTGATTTAGTTGTGCTGACGTAGTAATAGAGTGAAAAGTTTTAGTGAACGATTGTAGAAATGGGTGTTGTGGTGGGCTATGCGCATAATCCGTGGCGGGATAGGAAGGTGTTCCTGAATTGATTTGAAAGTAAGAATTTGTTTATGAAATGTGCGTTCTTAAATAATATATTTTATTACTTTTATATATATATTTGGTGTAGTTTTTTTTAGTTATTCAATAATGTAATTATCGTTCTAGCTGGTGAAACGATAGATCAATTCAAAGCTTTAAACTTGAATACTATAAATAATTATAGATTTATATGTGTTGTTTGTGCTTAGAGTAGTTTTTATCGTTATTAGAGTTATCTTAGAGAAATTTAATAAATTTTTTGTAGGAATTAAAGGGTTTAAATGGTGTGTGGATTGTTAGTGGCAGGGGTGTATATATATTGAGTCTCCTGTAGGTATTACTATTGCAAATTATTCTTATAGTTTATGAGAGTAAGTTGTTTTGTACATGATTTATTAATAAGGTAATATATGGATAGGTAGGGTATATTATCTAGTTAGTGTGGATAGTTATAGGGGAATTTTGTATGATAATGGATGATATAGTATAGGGAATTAATTGATTGAAATAAGTCTAGATACTGTAATTTGCGGAATTAGAGCTATCTCGGCTATATTTGTATGTAGTACGTAATCATATGATGCGCTAGTGAGAAAGGGCTTAGAGTATTTTAGGTGAGGTGAGTTCGAGTAAAGTAATTGTATTGAGACAATAAAGTAGGGCTTAAAATTATTATCATATTGGTAAGAGGAATGTATTAGTTTTGAGGAGGAGGAGAGTGTGAGGAGAGGTGTTAGAGGTTATTAGAAGTAAGTATTAGGTAGAGGTCTATTATTAGTTCTAAGTATTAGTATATAATAAGATATATGATAATAAGGATTTCTTTAGATATATATTTTATTGAGCTGATGGTAAGTAATTGTATGGATATAAGGGGGGATAATAGATGAGATGAGATGGTAAGATTAGTATAGCATATAGCTATGATTAATTCTAGGTTGAAGGAAATGAGTAGTACTTGATTATGGTTCATGAGTGATGTAGAGATAAAATAGGATAATAGGGGGGGATCTATCACCAGAAAGTTCAAGATAAAGTATGTTCTAGAGAAAATCTGTACTATATTATTATAATATATATATACTATTTTTTATATGTTATATTTATTTAATTATTGTATTTAATAATAACACAAGATAATTGTAGTAGTTGGAAACGGGTGGTTGAATGCCATATGAGTCCTCAGGATTAAACAAAGTATTATATTTGGAATCTAATTTGAGTTATTGAAGGGTTTGAGAGCGGTTTTGTAGTTGATTATTGTCTAGTAGTAATGAGTTGAATAGTAGAGGGAGTTAGGGAAAGTAGCGGAGGAGAGGTGGAGGTGAAGAGGAGAGAGGGATTGGAGGAATGGTCGATGGAGAGTGGAAGAGCGGGAGAAGGAATTTAAGATGTATGGAGCATTTAGTGAGAATGGTAGTGAAGAGAGGATAGTAGAAAGAGTTTGGGAATGCGGAGTGGGAAGGGGATAGGAGAGAGAGAGGAAGGGAGAGAGGAACGCAAGAAGTAGTGGCAGTATACTGATGTAAGCAGAGATTTGCTGAGGGAGGTAAGGTGATATAGGGGTGGAGATGTATTTAATAGGTCTAGTGAGTGTTGGCTGAAGGATATAGTAGTTGTGGGTAGGAGGATAAGTGTGTTGTGGGGCAAGATAGAGTAGGGTATAGGTGTTGTAAATGTGAGGAGTGTCTGTATACTCATAACCATCTTATCCCGCCTCTAAGCGGACAAAAGGTATATTGTATTTATACAATAATAATATTATCTATTGATTATATATATATAGTTTATATATATTATAGTATATTATTAATTAATAATTAATAATATATAGTATATATATTATATATAGATATATATAATTAATATATATAATCGTTATTATTATATTAATAATTAATTATATATATACTATATTATATTAAAATATTATAGCTACGTGTAGGGGGATAAATAAAGGTATATAGAGATAATAATTGTTGGTATATATATATCCTTGTGTATAAATTCCTGTACATGCTAATGTTAAATAAATGAAAAATATTAATAACGGGGTTAGCGGGGTGAAGGGTGGTAGTGATGGTTTTGTAGTAGGTCGTAGTACTATGGATAATATTAGTTGGTTAGGAATGTTAAAAATAAAAATTTGGATATATAAATAAGAAAAATAGAGTTGTATTTTAGTTATTTTGTTTTTATTTTTGGTAGTGGACAGTCCGTAATCAGCTGGAAACTTTCTCTATATTATTGATTTTTTTTGTCTTGTTTGTTATATATATGTAGGTGGTTATATATATAGATATATTATATATAATATATTATTAATAATATTATTATATATATATAGTGTATATTATATATATATCATATTGAGTATAGATTTATTTTTATTATAGTAATTAATATATTAATATATATTTATAGTATTAGGTATATAGTGATTGGGGTACGGGTGTCTAGAGATGCTTTCGGCTATTGAGGTATATACTATATATATATATAATTATATATATATATAGTATATAATGTAGTATATAGTATATACAAATAAATGTTATAGATAAAAAAACAAAATACTATTTATTCATAATTAGTTTTTTGAGTTTGTTTTGATATGTAAAACATTGAAATTCCGTAACAATATTAATGAAAATAAAATCGTAAACTCAATAGGTTAAATTTAATTATAATAATTAAACTAATTTAGAAATCTATTATATATTTTTATACAAAAAAATATTTTATTTATGTAAAGAAATATATTATTTTTATTCTAAATTATAAACATATATTTCCCTCATGATTATCTGAAAGTATGTTAATAAGAAAAGCTTATCATGTTAGATATTAATAAGATTTCTTAGTTTCAATAGTCAATATAGTGTATTATTGATCATTTTAATCTAAGTTATTTTGGAGATAAATCCAATATCTTAGACTTTTATAAAGCTTCC
This sequence comes from Trachelipus rathkii, assembly GCA_015478945.1. Lineage (NCBI taxonomy): Eukaryota > Metazoa > Arthropoda > Malacostraca > Isopoda > Trachelipodidae > Trachelipus > Trachelipus rathkii. The sequence goes on along the minus strand of JABUQX010027643.1, from coordinate 98,227 downwards.
AGTCTTTCACCTTATTCTTTGATCATCTTCATACCTATGTAATGTATCCTGATCTATCTTTTAAAGTCTTCTGCAGGAAAGATCCACACCTACAGCTAGGAAAACGGTTTTTGGCCCTCCGGTGCTGCTATTGATTTCCCGTGGAATGACTACTGTTTCTGTGGGAGGTGACCCTCGGGGTTTACAGAACATATAACCCAGGTGATATTCTCTGGCATGGAAGCGAATACAATATCTTTTTTCCGTTCAACTAGAACTAATAAACCTTTGTTTATCTCGGCTTGTTTTCATTATTCACCGCAGTGACGGTGACTTTAAAGGAATAATATTCCATCCCTGAATCGTGCAAAATCTATCTCTGAGACCATAAAAACTCTTTTCTCCGAGGAAAATGCAATGATATTTCTGATTCCTCTTACATACACTTTTTCTAACACTTTCAGAAAATATCAATTCTAACTTTACTTCTTCCTGCTTCCTTCCTCAGTTCCTCTACTATATTGCCACAACGAAACTAACGTTTTGCCTTCCGCTATGGCTAAATTCTTCGCTCAAACCTCTAACTCTAATTCCACCTTAGACGATTACAGAGTTATTCCTACTCCTTTACCCCTCCAACTCATTAATGCCTAACAATGCAATTTCCTCTGGAGATGTTACTTCTGGTCCCACTGAGCTTAACATTAAGAATTAAGGCTTTATGGTCCTGATAGTACACCTCCTATGGTTCTGAAAACTTGTGATCCTGAGCTTGCACCTTGCCTAGATAAGCTATTTCGTCTACGCCTATCAATTTTCACCTCTCTTTTCTGCTGGAAACTTGTGTTCAATCAGTCTGTGTCAAAGAAAAGGAATCCATCTCAACCCTCTAACTATCATCTTGTCTCTTTAACTCACGTACTTTCTAAAGTTTTGAATATATTCTTAACAGGAAGAACAACGTCTTAACATCCTTAACATATTAATCTATCCTTAAATAGGAAGATTTGAAAACATCTAAATCTTCTAATCTATTTTCCATCTCAGAACGGATTTTGTAAGGAACTCTCTACTGGTGATCTTCTTTCCCTTCTCTCTGACTTTAGTTCTCTGCTCTTCGACATTTCATTGGATCCTTTGCTATATCGTTAGATATATAGAAATCAATAGATAAAGTATGCCACAAAACTTTGATGATGCCTATCTTTTGAGATCTATCCTCCTCTCTGATTTCCTTTCAGGTCTTTCTATATTAGCTGTTGTAGAGGGCTACAGTTCATCTTTCAAATCTATTAATTAAGGGGTGTTCCTCAAGGTTCTGTACCATTTCCAACTCATTACTACGTTTTATTACTGATCTTCTCTCTATTACTTTATCACCTATCCACCCCAATGCCAAAGACTCTACCCTCCATTACCGCCTTCATTTTGAAACAACAAATAGTTCATGCTTGGATATAGCAGACGAGGTTCAATTTGTACGTTTCCGAAGATATTATAGCTGTGTATAATATTATGACGAGTGGAGAGATGAAGGAATCGAGTTTTTGACTCATTGAAGGGGAGGGTCCAATTTTTGATCCGAGCTATCCCCATTTTATCCCAAAACTGAAAATGGACATAAAGTTCTTAATTTTCAGTCAATTTTCACCAAATTAAAAACAAGTTACAGCTTTTCTGACGTCTAAAACTTCGATTTCTGGTGTTTCCTGTGTCTGTAGCAATTTCTTTTGTATTTTTATTTTTTGAAAACTTATGTTTTTGACATTTTTCGATTCGCCTCGCACAATTTTTATTCAAAATGGCTTCAAACTTGAAATATACAAAAATGGGTCTATTATCTAAAGAATGGATAAAATAAAATATTGATTTTTGGCCTTAGATCCTAGCAATGGTCGAAATTCAAAACCTACTTTTTTTGGTTTTGGAAATTAAAAAATTACCATAATTTTTTTTATGAAATTTTCAGGGCATATGTGGTCGGAGGAGATACAGATTATTTATTTAGATAATTTTTTTTTGCATATTCAATAGTTTTGGTATTTTCCTAGGAACAAATGGTTTTTTTTTTTTTTTTTTTTTTTTTTTTTTTTTTTTTTTTTTTTTTTTTTTTTTTTTTTTTTATTTTTTCAGTATTCAAAAACCAATTGTGTAGTCTCATGTAAAAGGTGTATCTTGCCCAACTATATACGCCCTGAAAATTTAACGTTGATCGGATAAGTAGCAAAAAATATATCAATATTTAACTTTATAATTTTTTTTTTTTTTAAATGGGAAATATTGATATATATTTTTTCTTACATATCCGATCAGCATCAAATTTTCAGGACGTATACATACTGTGACGTATATATCTGGGCGAGATATATCTTTTTTACCTAGATAATTTATTTGTATACTGAATTTTTTTTTTAAAATTTGTTCCAAAGACAAATCCAAAACTACTAAACTACTACTATATATACAAAAAATTATCTAAATAAAAAATGTGTATCTCTCACGACTACATATGCTCTGAAAACTTCATTCTGATCGCATTACCAGAAAACAAATTATCGAAATGTTTTCATTTTCAAATATAGAAAAGCAAGTTTTGAATTTCGACCATTGCTGGAATCTGAGGTCAAAAATCACATTTTATTTTTTGCTCTCTCTGGGTAATAGACTATTCTTTGTATATTTCAAGTTTGAAGTCATTTCGAAAAAAAATTGTAGGAGGTTAATCGAAAAATGTCAAAAACATATGTTTTCAAAAAATAAAAATACAAAAGAAATGAATGCAGACACATAAAAATACCCAAAAACAGCGTTTTAAACTTAAAAAAAAGCTATGGTTTGCTTTTATTTGGTAAAAATTGACTAAAAATTAAGAATTTTATGTCCATTTTCAGTTTGGGGCTAGAATGGGGTCAACCCGGAGCAAAAATTGGACCCTCCTCTTGAAGGCGGAAAAACTCGATTCCTTCATCTCTCCACTCTTCATAATCTTCTACACAGCTATAACATCTTCAGAAAAGTGCAAATTGAACCTTCGTCTGTCTTTAATATTATTGGTATTCAATTTTAAAGTCATTTTGGCAAAGGATTTTTACTCGTTATTCAAAAATATCAGTCATTGATTTCATTCAAATGCCAATAGAAATAAACGGAAAAAGATGTAGTAAAAGCTTCAACATCAACGTTTGGAGGTTGCCAATTGCGTATTTTGCTTTTTGTTGATGCAAATCGGATGAAAATTAAGAATGAAAAGGTAAACAGCTATCTTTGAATATTACAAACTCGAGATCTTTCCTGGTTACCTAGGTGTAATTGTAAATGAACCTGATATCGCCACGAAAACTAGATTGCGAAGAAATCATAAATTTGCTTGCAAGTAGGATGGTAAGGAGAAAGTCTGTTATAAAATATTATTGAGGCAAAGGAATAGTTTTTAAATAGGTTAGACGAATTTACCAAATATAATTTTAAAATCTTTATATTAAATAATAATATTTTTAAGTTTATTCAAAGCCGAATTTATTCCCACCTTCCCTAAACTCCTCTTAAACATATATCTCTAGCACATTGCATTTCATATGCAAATACTAAAGAACTTTATTTATACCCTTGAAACATTAACTTTCATAAGGTTAAGGGGGCGGAAAATTCCAGCCCCCCTTCTCCCTCTCCGAAAAAAATCCTACGAATATTACTGTCATTATCTATCCAGTCTTCACTTAGTTCATAAAAATTGTTGATCTTTTAAATAGTAAGTTTAATTCATTTGCAAAACTATTTCTACTTCATTTTTAAAATTAATCATATACTGTCCACAGGAAGCAGAAGAACTTGACAGAGAAAATTTTGCAACTTAAAGATGTTTGAGTTCCTTAAAAAGCAAAATATTTAATGTGAATTTTGGAAAGATGAAAATTGAAAACTATAAAGAGCAAGAAATTTGACGAATTTATAAGAGCATAAGAAAATAGAGATATTTAGAAGATATTTTGTCCTATCAAAATTGTCCCAGTCAAAAGAAGTAAGAATGCCATTCGCTTTGAATGACTCGTCTTAGATTTAAATTGTTACCTTGGCAATAATTAACCCGACTCAATAATTACTCATGTAACACGTGTAACATGAAATTTATTAATCTAAATTATATACGAATATGTCAACTAACCTAAAATCCAAAATCAAGCCACAAAAACTAGAAAGTATTGTCAGAAATACTCACCATAAAGTGGAATGGATTCAAAATGAACCCAGGAATTAGATATGACATTGATTAAGGCAAAATATACTGGACGTCCAAACATGACCTGTAAAAGTAGGGTTAATCATCCAGTCATACTATACCTTGATCATGAATATATTGATCTAAAGTTTCAAAAATTCACCAAATTAGCCAATCTGTTGCTAAAAAGGAAAATTACTTTTTAAATCTAGAAGGCATAATTATTTATTTTTTATTTTTTTTTTCATTTAAATAATTAAATTCATTATGACTTGTCAGTTGTCAATGTATTGTTATCTAATAAAAAGAATTTCCTCATATCTACGTAGTCAATTAATAAAAACATTATTAAAAATAATATGTTTGTAAATAAATATAAAAATAAAGAAATAAAATAATTATAAAATTAATAAATTAATAAATATATAAAATAAAATTTATTTAAATTAAAAATTAATAACAAAATAGTTTTATAGGATGGCTGGAATATATTTTCGAGGTTTCCCAATATTTTAATTAAGGAAATTTGTAAATTCAAGATCTCGAAGTTTTCGTTTTTCTGTTTTGTATGTTTCTTGTGAAAGAGTAGGAAGACTTTTGAGCGAAACTTACCTGTATTGATATATATATTTTTTCATTTTTTTAAAGGTTAATAAATTACATACGGTTAAAATGGAAAAATGGAGAACCAGAATTTGCAAATAATAACGAAACCTATTGAAGAATTGTATGAAATATATGAACAAATTGGCAGGTTGGTCACTTAGCAAGAATCATGTTTACTTTAAAGATAAGAATCAGACTTAGTTGATCGCACATATAAAATTCAAAGTTGTTGAAAACCAAACTGACAAGCATTTTATTTATTTATTTATTTATTTTTTTTGAAAATGGATAACCTAACTTGGCATGAAAACTTTTAAAAGCATATGTAAAGTCAATTGTGACAATGTAGCCAAGTAGTGAAACAATTATATATTATAACTTATATACTATTATATATATATACTATATATATAAATATATAATATATATATATATATATAATATATATATATATAATATTATATATATATATATATATATATATATATTTTAAAAGTATATAAATTGTAAGGTAGCCCAATTGTTTATTATTAAATCAGTACCTCACCTCAAATATTTACATTTATATCTTACACTAGAAATGTAGCCTATTCCAATGAAGTATAAATGAATTAAAAGGTTAACAAATACATTTAATTTAATGTCTTTAGAGTTTTGGTTATTAATGAGCTTTACAGCAATCTGATCTGTTTAACCCTATAAAAACTATGAATATAAATATATGTAAATGGGTTAGAGAAGAATAAAATTGCATAGCAGTAAATTTGTACATTAAAAAAAAAATTAATTTTATTGTAAATAATAAGGTATAGGCTCTTGTCTACTTTATATAATATTTGAACCAGCAGGATCACTAATGCTTGAAATATGCATACAATTTCTGATTAAAATTATTTGTATTTGTATCTTGTTGAAGATACATAGAAACTAGTAAAATTTTAAATTCCTTAGAAATAATAAAATATTTTGAGTTTTGATTATAAATTTAAATTTCATATCCACTTTTAATTAAAAGTTTAATCATAATCCTCTCCTTCCTTCTGATGAAAAACTATCTAGAGCTCCTTTGAAGTTTTCTATACTCTTCTTGATCTCTTTCTAATTTTTCTTATACTTCCTTTCCCACCTGTTACCAATGAGTCCATCTTTAATGACATAATTTTCTCAAATAGCTACAGTGTTAAATTCTTTTAATTTCCTCTCATTTGGATGCAAAACCACTTCCATGGTGGCTAGAATTTCAAAATGTGTTGAGCCAAAGCAGGGCTTGGTATCAAGTCTAGATAATCTTTGCATTCAAATCCACTTAGTTAGGAATTACATGCAAGACAATTTCCCCTGACCAAAACCTTACTGCAGTAGGTAATGAACCCCCAAGTTCATGGGATATATATATATATTATATATATATATATATATATATATATATATATATATATATATTAATATAATATATATATATATATATATATATATATATATATATATATATATATATATATATATATATATATATATATATATATATTTGAATTTTGTGATAAAAATATAAAAATACAAAGTTCTTCTTTATTTTGAAAGGTGATACTGAGTCTGCAAGGTTATGTCAGGAAGAACAATTTTCAAATACTTCTACAGTTGCTGGTACTTAAGATAATCATCAGTTTGAACCAATAGCTACAAATAGAATATGTGTAAGTAGGGTTTCAAATTACTCTACATCATTCATGGCTAATGTTTCTAAATCACATGAAAAAGAACATGGTTTCAACGTGCAAGTGTCTGATCTTCAGCCAGGACAATATGTTGCTTGTATATATAATAATCATTGGTGGATTGGCAATATTTGTGAAATTTCAATTGAATAATATGATGTACTTGTCAATTTCATGCATCCATGTGGTCCTGCAAATTCCTTTTCTTGGCCTTTAAATAAGGACACATGCTAGATTCCTGAACAACATGTACTTTCAGTCCTTCCTGTGCCAACAACCACATCCACTGGATGAAATTACACTTTTCAAGAATCTGCAATTAAATATGTTAACAAAACATTTCTCACAAGGTGCTAATGACCTTGCCATAACTTGGGAGTTTGTAAGTACACATATGTTCTTGCTTTGATCCATGGTGGCTATGCCACTACTAGTTTTTTAACTAGTAATCCCATCACCAAGAGGTCAGGCCCGATAACCACACAAGTCTAGCCACAGGTGGTGGGTATCTTTGTCACAGGTACCCAAGCATGAATATGGGTTATTTATTCTAGGTTCCCAGCCTTGATTGTGGGTATCTTAATGGATCCCAAGCCGGAGTGTAAATAAATACTATAAATTGAAATCAGAATTGAAAACAAATTGAACACTTTAGACATGATGTCCCAACTGTCTAGGGCATAGGATCATGTGTACCAAATTTTATTAGAATTGATGGTGATCCAGTGGGGATGATCTCAAATTTTGGTCCACTTGACATGGAATGACCCAAATTTATTAATTAGCAGAGTTTTTAAATTTTTGGGAAAACTTGAATGCAGAGCCTGAAGTTTTTATATAGTATATATATTAGCAACAGATGACTAATGGTTGTACCAACTAATCAAAGGGGTAAGGAGTTTTTTTTTTTTTTTTTATCTTTTTTTTTTTTTTTTTTTTTTTTTTTTTTTTTTTTTTTTTTTTTTTTTTTTTTTTTTTTTTTTGTTTTTATATTAGCACAGATGACTAATGGTTGTACCAACTAATCAAAGGGGTAAGGAGTGGTATATTGTACAAACTTTTTATACTCTTTTACATATCCATGCCAATCTTCTTTGCACATAAGATAGAGTCCTAATAGTTTTAAAAATTTGGTTTCAGTCAAAGTTAATTTTTAAATATATAGCTATATATTTTTTTTTAATAAGTTGGTAAAAGAATTTAAAAATTGTCAAAATTTTATCCAGAATTCTAATTCCTATAATATATATACAGTTACTACTTAATATAATCTTAACTTAGTTAAAACAAATTTGGAATGATTAAGACGCTAGAAAAGTAAAATAAAAAACATTATATATTCTAACTTCTTCACTGGTTTGAAGACCTGCTGGAAGCCTATGAACATTTAATATTTACCTTTGTAAAATCTTGGATAAATAACCTTGTGAAATTTTAAACAAGATTAGCATTTTGTATCTACTTAAGATCATCCTTTCCCTCTTAGGTTTTGACCTGTTTTAAAATTTAAGATTGCTTTAGAAGTAGAATGATCAATATGGTAATGTGAAAATTTTGAGTTTCAAAAACTGCCTCCATAGATAATGAAAGGAGAGGAGGTTTCAAAAACTTTCATTTTGTAGTCATCAGCACAATCAGTATATTTTTTCTCAGTTGTCATCGTCAATTTTCCACAGATTAATTTTTTTGATTAAGTGAAGAAATATTAAGAATTTTGGATAATATTAAAACTCAATAATAATAATTATAATAATAATATTTTTGTAAAAATAAAAGTTAGTTGCCCATAAAAATAAGAAGAAAATGGGCATATACACTCCATTTTCTTTTGAGTTTTGTCATGAGGGGTAGCCACTTATTAATAAATGAACTTTCTTGTTGTGTATAAATTTTAGGACCTTGTAAAATAGTAAATTATTATAAGTTACAGCCCACAGGCTAATGTTTGTTTTACTTGTGCAGTTGTGTATTCATTCTTAATCAGTATATTTTATTAAAGTTTTATTAAAATTGTAAAATTTTTCACATTAATATAAAGCAATCTTGGGTAGTACTTATACTGTTCCATGTTATATATTTAATAAAAGAGAAATATCTGTTATTAGACCTTACAACCAGTGTTCTTATTTGAGCTTTTGAAGAGAAAGTGAGAGTTTGAGGTGTTAAAGAAATTAAATTTGAAGTAAAACATTTTAAGTTCGGTTGGTAATAATACAGTAAGGCTCTAAAATTTATCTATATGGCATAATAAGACCACATATTTCCCATATTAAGAAGTAGCTATAGAAGAAGAAATGGAAAAATATTTGGCATGTGATAATACTTGAAAAATGTATGCCCATTGACATGGTGTAGGAACAATAAATCTAGTTTCAATAATTTATACATACCGATACATTGTTTTGTAAATATCTCTATACTCCACCCTCTTCTATGAGAATGAAAGGCTGTTTAGTAGTGAGGCCAGATATATATACTGTATATACTCTTCAAGATAAAATCAAATTACCCAAGAAACTGAAGAAAAGATGGTTTCTGCAACACAATTTAAGAACTCTAAATTTAAAGTACTAAAATTTTGCATGTATGCCCATGTTCTCACATATTAAAGTTTTTAAAATCAATGTTCTGAAGATGCTATTATACTATATATATATTAAAATTGCATAAAATATTATGTTGAAATATAAGGGACATGAATGATCTCAATATTAAATAATTATTATTGATGAAGTGAAACTATTATTATTATTATTATTATTATTATTATTATTATTATTATTATTATTATTATTATTATTATTATATTATTATTATTATTATTATTATTATTATTATTATTATTATTATTATTATTATTACATAGAAATTAGAAACAAAACCTAAAAGTTAATGAATAACAGGAATACTTTCTATGTGCAAATGTGGTCTTTAATGTATTTACATATTTAAATAAAGAAAAGATGCAATTTAATTTTTCCTTATAAAATTGTCAAATTTATTAAAATAATGGAAATTTTTAAAATCAACTTTTTCAGTTGAATTGTCATTGTTAAAAAATTCTTAATCATCCATCACTAATTATTACTACACAATCATATTTACATTGATAATATATTATTTTTTTTTTTATTTTATTTAATTATTAGACTTTAAATATGTTTACTGATATATATTATATATATACTATATATATTATCATATAATATTATATTATATAAATAATATATATATATATATAATATATATATATTATATATAATATATATATATATATAATATATTATTAATATATATTATATAATTATATATTATATTTATATATAATATATTATATATTATAATATATAATTATATATATATTATATATAATATACGTATATACTATATATATATATATATATATATTATAATATATTATTATTAATTAAATATTTATATAATTTAATATAAATTAAATAGTATATAATATATATATATATATATATATACTATATAATATATATATATACCTGTATATATATAAAAAAACAAAAAAAAAAAAATATATAAAATATATAATATATATATATAGTATATTAATATATATATATATATTATATATACTTATATATATATATATATATATATATATATACTATACTATATATATAATATATATATATATATATGGCAGCATCAGTGTTATACCATTCATATGTATCTTAAAAACTATTAAATGCCTTACAGTAAAACGAATACGTTGCTGGACCATGCTGGTTCCAAGTTTGCCCTAGGAAATGTTAAAAAAAAAAATAAAACTTTTAAAAAAAAAAAAATAAAAAAAATATATATATAATATTTATACTTAAACATATTGACAATAAATTTTTTTTAAAATATATATATATATATATATATATATTATATATATATATTATTATATATATATAGTATATCAAAAACTACAATAGCTTATCAGCGAAAAGGAATACATTTTTGGGAATCCTGGTAAATTTCACATAAGAAATGTAAAAAAAAAAAAAAAAAAAATATTTGTTAATATTATAGTAAATATGTCTAGAAGGCCTATTTAGAGACTTTTTTTTGGTTTTCGTTAAATAAATAGACTTTCTATTAATTTTGCTTATTCGCCACACTAGGGGGCTCGAGCCGACAGGAACATAGGGGGGGGTAACGTTTCCATAACCGCGTAGGGGAGGGGCGGAGGAACCCCCGCAACACCCAATACCAAAGAGCCGGGGTTCCGGAGACCCTCCCGGAGGGGGTGGGAGAATTAGTCTACCCCGTAGTTCCCCGGAGCCGAGAGACCCCAACTCCTGCATATCGGTGCGGTATACCCTTGGGTATTCTTTGTAAATCAACACAAAAACCAAAATTTAATAGAAAGCTCTATTTATTTAACGATAAGCCAATAAAAGGTCTCTAAATAGGGCCTTCTAATCATATTACTGATAATTATTAACATAAATTTTTTTTTATTTTTTTTTTTTATTTTTTTAACATTTCTAAATAAAATTTTTACCAGCGATTCCAAAAATGTTTCCTTTTCTCTGTAGGTATTGTAGTTTTGAGATTTCATTTTTTTATTATTTTTTTTTTTAGGCATTTCCAGGGCAAACTTTGGGACCTTTTTAAGGTAATGTATTCCGTTTTCTACTGTAGCATTAAACTCGGATATTTAAAATACATATGACGGCTATAACAGAGGTACTGAATATACTATATATATATATATTATATATATAATTATATATATTACTATTATATATATATATATAATCTAATATATATATATATATTATATATTATATATATATATTATATAATATATATATATTATATATATATATAATCAATTCAAATGTATATTTCAAATTGGGAGAGGAAAAGCATGTATGCACTATAATTTTATTGTAAATTTTTTATAAAGATTTAGAGGTATGGCAATGTGTTAAGGTATTGTTATAATGTTACAGTTTGTCTAAAATATCAAAGACATAAATGTTGAATTGTAATTTTATTTTAAATTTATCATTGAGCTACAAAACTATTGAGATCACACTGTATTCTTTTTCAATCATTACATGCAAGCTTGTTACCTATTTACAAACTTGACCATCCGCTAATCCAAAATATAGACCCAACAAATTTTAAGGTGTTAATAATAAATTCATAGTATATACTATATACTATATATCTAGTATATATTATATATATATATATATATGTTATATATTGAAATAAAATAAAAATAAAGAATATATATATAAATATTTTAGAAAATTATTATATATATATATATATATATATATATATATATAATATATATATATATTATATATCGTATATATATTTTTTTTTTTTAAATAGTGGCCATTTTGCGATAGTGAGAAGATGTATAGAGAAGGTTACAAGAACTGAGTATGCTGCCAAATTTATAAGAAACGTACGAACTAACGTCTTCCAGACGGGTCTTCCAGTACTGTAATTTTGAGAGAAGTTGAAGTCTTACAAAACCTTGGAGCTCATTCAAACATAATATCATTACATCAAGTATTTGACAATGGACAAAATTTTATACTTGTGCTGGAATTGTAAGATATATATATATATATATATATATATATATATATATAATATATATTATATATTATAAAATATTTATATATATATAAAATTAATATATCTATATATATATATATATATATATATATATATATATATACTATATATATGATATATAATATATATATATATTATATATATATATATATATATTTTATATATAGTAATATATATATATATGATTATAATCTATATATATATATATATTATATATATATATATATATATATAATGTAGAACTATGTTACTAAATAGTTTAATATACACTATTATATACAATATATATATATATATATATTTAATTTTTTTTTTTTTTTGAATATACAACTCTATTATTACTAAGAAAATAGTACTAAGCATTATTTTCAGATTCTTTTTGAACTGTTATAGTAAGATACGTGCAACATCAATCTTGAGTATTATTAGATGAAGTGAGTAAATGTAATTCCTTACCATAAAAAAAGGATAATTTGGATTATCCTTTATACGTCTTGACAACCCAATTTATGAGAGATGTTAATATCTGAAGTTAATTTGTCATGCATCTTTAATCACCTCTTTAGCATGTTACCTTAAGCTTATTAATAAAAAAATATTGATCTTTATACAATGTGGAATCGTTTATTCTATTAGTACTCTTGATAGTAAAGTGTGAAAAAATTGTTGTTTCTTCGTATGAACATTTTATCGACGTTTAATGATTGTTTTTGTTTTTGTTTTCGTAACTTTTAATATTCTTTTATTTAGGTTTAAAGAGAGAAACATTTAAGCTTAGATTTCTAAGGGCATTTAAGATCAACTATTCAGGACTGTCAGAGTTATTTTCATATTCAAATAAAAACAAGCAATGAAGCTGCATGTTCTCATTTTGGAAGAATTTAATGATTGTGAAGTTTAGATGCACTAATTGCGAAGTATTCATTAACTTATTTGGTTGACACATTACTATTTCTCTATAAATTTCTTATCCTTTAGCAATCCTACTTTTGTTGATTGAGTCTATTGGTTCCATAAAGAATTGAGACCAATGCTACAGATTAATGTGTTGAACATTATGGGTTATGCTTTTAATTATTCAGGTTCAAAATGAATGTATTTCTACTTACCTCTGTAGGTGGCTAATGAATGAAGCCTATTTTTGACAGAAAAAGGCTGATTCCATTTACTGCACAATTTATTCCGTTTGTCCATTTCTTCAACCTGGCAAAACAAATATTATAACTACCCTAATTATACAGTTTGCATTAACTGCTAAATTTGAGAAGCTTTCACTAATGTTTTAAAACTGTATTAGTTGATATACTGTATATCTATAAAAAAGCTCTTTATGTTTTTGGGTGTCTGTAGCCCATTTATCTTGATAAAGTTTTTCCAGGTTTTTTATAAATTCCTTCACTTGTTGCCAGATATAATACCTTTCCTAAATGAAATAAATTTTTAAAAAGGTGAAAATCTTTCTAACTAGGATGTATAACATCTGTAAGAAAAGGCCTTCTAATGACCATTTCATTGCTGCAAACCTTTGCTAAAGATACCTAGTTAATTTACTTATCAGAATATGGAAAAACTTCTGCATCTGGTTGAAAAGGAGAGGAAATTTCTTTTCTTTCATTATCCGAACATTTAAGAGAAAAAAAAGAGGTTTCCATACTGTATCCCCAAAACTTGAACAATAATGTTATCTTGAATTTTTTGTCACTTCTGTATAAAATCTTATGCAGCATATTATTGTGTATTGTGTTAATTTGTCTTACTAGATTGTTTCATTTTTATGATTTAAAATATTTGAAATTTGTAATTATTGCATCAGTTTTAACATATTCTGAGGAATTAAATTTTGGTTTTGGTTTTAGAGGTATCCTAGATGTTCAGTATTTTTGTTATTATTATTATTATTATTATTATTATTATTATTATTATTATTATTATTATTATTATTATTATTATTATTATTATTATTATTATTATTATTATTATTTATAATATTAATTATTATTATTATTATTATTATTATTATTAAAATTTCTTCATTTATTTTTATGAAGTTTATTATATGGATAAAATTGTTATCCATACTCAAGTCAGTATTTCATTTAAAATTTCTTAATTTAGACTAAGTAAAAGTTACACTATAAATATATATTTAACATATCAGCAGAAAAGAGTAAAATACATTTAAGTTTTTGCAGTAAATTTAAAGTGAAGATCATTAAAAGATTTTAACTAAATTGTTATTCATTTTGTTGTACTATCTTTTCTGAGGGTATTTCTACATTTGATTGAATAAAATTTATCTCGAATATCTTAACTAATCCTAATTTAAGTGGATAACAGTGTAAAGCGAAAACATGATTTTAATAAAAAAGGAGATTTTGACTGTTTTATAGTTTTCTCTCGTATGTCTTGAGGAAAAAGTAAAAACTTAGAACTTTTACATGTATTTAAATTGAACAAACATTTAAGAAATGGTTTATTTTATTGAGGAATGTCTTTGCATTTGAGATCAACACAATTGAATTATTCGCTTATACTATGTATCAATCTTTAAACACTTGCTATTAAATTATTTTTATTTCTTAAAAGGTGACAATATTTATAGTTACATTAATTTCTTCAATTTTCATCTGCCAGATGATATTTAAGGCCAATATATGCTAATATGAGCTTCCCAGCATAGTTCTCTATTTAGCTGATTCGTTATATTTTCTTCTAGAAAAGACAGTCAGCAAAATTAAGTCAAAATATCAATAACTTTTGATTTTGACTCTTTTAAATGTTGGAGAAATATTTTTTACTTTCCTTTATCAGTCACAATGTGTAACAACTAACTTGGAGAGTTTGTTTCATAGTTTAGATTTTTTTTTTTTTATTATCAAAACTTTTATTTGTTACTAAACTTTGTTACTAAATTGTTTATTTTTAACTTTCATATTAAGAAAAGCACCTCTGTCATTGTCTTTATCCACGTACATTAGTGCTTATAATTAGAAATATTCTTTGAGGTGATTTAAGAATTAAATTTATTCCATTAAACTAAAACAATAAAATGTTTATAAAATCATAAAATATCTTGTTATAATCTTTTTAGCTAAGTTGTAACATCTGACTTTATTTGAAATATGTATTGTTGTATACTTTCTACTGTATGATTGTATGCGATACTAAATATTGCTTGAGCATTAAAGTTTTTCATAAATTTTCATAAATTTTTCACTAAATATTGCTTGAGCATAAAAGTGTTTCATAAATTAATGACGAGTAAATATTTTAGTTTAAATTTATTTAAATAAACTTTATTAAATAAAGTTTTCTTATTCGAATGATGGTTATATATTTTGAAATGCATTTGATAAACTGTTTTTTATAACAAAATGGTTGGCTTATAAAAATACCAGAAAATATTTAGTCATTTTTGAAAAATATTATTATTATTATTATTATTATTATTATTATTATTATTATTATTATTATTATTATATATACTGATATATATATATATATATATATATATATATATATATATATATATATATATATATATATATATATATATATATATATATATATATATATATAATATATATAATATATATATATATTATATATATATATATATATATTTTTTATTATTTTTATTATTTATATATATATATATATATATATATAATATATATATATATACATAGGATTATTAGGGAAGCTCTGTGGCAGGTGCTGGTGAAAAGCTTCTGAATTGATTCAAAAGCATGGATGCTGACACTGAAGCATGCGTAAAAATAAATGAAGTGGAGAGTGAATGGTTTAATATTAAGTGGAGTGATAGGGATGTGTTATGTTTTTATGTCTATTAAATTTCAATATGGATGGGGTGATTAAAGAATTAAATGAAGGGTTGAAAAGGGATTTGGTTAGACTGATGGAGACTGGAAGAGAGTGCAAGATGCCTTGCTTATTGTATGTAGATGATTTGCTTTTGTGAGCCGAATCTGAAGGAAGTTTGAGAGTATTGGTAGAAGAGTTTGGCAGGGTATATAAAAGGCAAGATTTAGAAGTAAATGTAGAAAAGTTTAAAGTGGTGATGGTAGGTGAGGAGAGTCCACAGTGTGAGATCATGTTGGATGGTAAGCACCTGAAGCAAGTCTCAAAGTTTAAATATTTAAGATATATGTTGGATGAAAAAGGAACGGATGATGTAGTGTGTAATAGGAAAATTATGACTGAAAGGAAGGTGGTTGGTGCAATTGAAGTTTTGGTGGATGCAAGGGGACTAAATCTTGAGTTCGTTATGGTTCTTCCTGAGAATATGTTGTTACCAGCGTTAATGTATAGTAGCGAAACTATGGTATGAAATAAGAAGTAGAGATCTCCGGTGTAGTCAGTTCAGATGAAAAATCTTAGAATGATGTTACATGTGAGAAGAATTTCAATTTCAAAATCTTTATTCAGAAAAGAAAAATTACATTATTTAAATAGTCCAATATTTTACAATTTCATTATACCAATTAATTATAATAACAGAAAATAACTTCCCTAGTATCTGAAATGGGTCTACTAATTGAATTGATAAAATGAAAAATGGTGTTAGGTAGCTGTGTGGTGTGAAGAAAGGTGTGAGAGAGAATAAATTGGGAGTGCTTTAAGATTGTTTGGTCATATGGAAAGGATGGATGATAGTTGATTTGTTAAGTAGATGTATAGAGGTGAGTGTGTTGGGAATCGGCCTGCATTTAGACCTAAGAAAAAGTGGATTGAGAGTGTAAAGGAGGGTCTGAAGGAAAGAATTGCGAATATATTAGAAACGAGAAGAATGGTGCATAATAGGAGTGAGTGGCGGGATTTTGTGAGGGGGTATTGCTTTGGGCTTGGCCAAGGTGATAAATCCTGACATTGACGAGATATCAGAGTGGGGATCTGTCATGGTGTTTTGAAGCTCTAGGGTGGATTTTTGGCTTGCACTTAAGGGTATGGGGAGACTTTCTTTTCAACTTATTCTGTGTTCTTCTACCTAACTAATGTTTCCAGTGTATGTTGTATACCCCACCACCAATCATTGGAGTATAGGGAGGATAGGGAAAATATATATATATATATATATATATATATATATATATATATATATATATATATATATATATATATATATATATATATATATATATATATATATATATATATATATATATATTATAGGGTCAGAGGAGGAGAATTATTTGAACATATCAGTCATAAGGAACGTCTTTCAGAAGAAGAAGCTTCGCTTTTTGTTAGACAAATTCTGGAAGGTGTCAGACATATGCATTCACTCTCTGTAGTTCATCTCGACCTAAAGGTAAGTTTTAGGAAAGATTTTATAACAAATAGGGGACATACCTAACAGGGGATAGTTTTGTTATCGCCTGTGAAATCAGAGTTATCGAGGTAGAATTCCATTCGCTTTTCAAGTTCAGTCTCCATTTTTTTCGTGACCTTTGTTTTACTTAAATCTTTATATAATACCATAGTGGTAATTTTATTGTGTAGATTAAAGCTGAGATGGATCCACCTTTCTTATATTCTCACGTATTAAATGAAGCGAGCAGTATAATTAATAAAATATTTCGTTAATACTACTTAATCATCGATCTTTCAAGAAACTTCAATCATCTCACTCATTTCAGTGCTTTTCAACATGTGAGTCATTGTCATTCACATAAAATAAGAAGCCAGCGAAAAAATGAGAAGGTCCTTAATGGAAAATGTGAGAGATCATAAAGTAGAGGAAGCAGTTATTGGAGAAGAAGTTTATTATAAAAGGGAGAATGAGAAAGAACGGAGAGGTCCAGCAAGAATCATTGGAATAGACATCAAAACTCTTGGTGAAACATGGAGGCTTTCTTAGAGAGGTAAATAGAATACATATTACGAGAATTAGAAGAAAACCGGAAGAGAAGAACAATGAGAGAGAGAAGAAGAAGAAGAAGGGTATGAAGAGTTAGAAGAATTCAAAGAGGAGGAAATTTTAATCAAATTAATGAAGAAGAACATGAATTAGAAAGAGAAGTAGTTCAAGTAGAAGAGAGAATGCCGATTATGAAGGGAGGTGAGAGGTACCGAACAAACGGAAAAGAAGACAAGGGGAAATAAGAAAGGTAAAAATAATGGGAATACCAGGAAAAGCTGCAAGAAAGATTTAGAATAATTTACAATGTGGAGAATTTACGAACAGGACAAAAAACGTGGATTGATTTTAAGGAATGGCAAAATATTGCACGTATACCGGATGAGGCGGAGGTATTTTTAGCTAATTTTGAAGACAAAAAAGTATTAGAAGCAAAGGTGAAGGAGTTGGAAAGCTTGATTGAAAGTGAGGTATACGAGGCCGTAAATAAAGAAAGTAAAAAAGTATTAACCACCAGATGGATAGTGACAGAATAAATGTAAGAAGGAAGAAGGGTTTGTAAGGCAAGGTTAGGGATGAGAGATTTCGAAGAAAAAGATGGAGAATATTCTACAGACGCACCCATATGTGCTACTGAAACTTTAAAACTATGTATAGGAATATCAAAAAAATATTAAGACAGCTTATCTACAAGGGCATAAACTTGAAAGAACAATTTATATATCACCTCCGAAAGAAGTAAGAACAGACAAAATATGAAATTTAAAGAAGACGGTTTATGGATTGAAAGATGCAGCTGAGGTTTGGCATAATAAAACTATGAAAGAAGTAGGAGGAGATAAATGCTCATTTGATTCAACAATATTTAGTTGGAATAGAAATAATGAACTAATAGGAGTAATGTGTACCCACGTGGAGGAAATGACACATTCGGAGAAGTCATAAGGGTAATTAAGAAAAATTAAAAATAGGAACAGAAGAGCAAAGATTATTTAAATCCATAGGAGTGGAAGTGAAACCAGGAGAAAGATGTTTATGGATTTGTCAAGAAAATTATATAAACTATGGAAAAAGTAGAGAAAGAATTAAATAAAGAAGAAATGACAAGATACAGTTCATTAGTAGGACAACTATATTGGGTGAGTCAAAATAGTAGACCGGACATTGCTTATAGTGTGAGTGACTTGAGCAAAGCTAATAAGATAGCTTATGGGAAGGATATGAAGAAAGTTAGTAGAGTAATTAGGAAAATAAGAAGAGAAGAGTTAAAATTATAAATGAAGGAGTTAAGAGAGGGAAGAATTAGGTTTGAAGTGTACACAGCCGCTTCATCGGGAAACGTCGACAAAGAATAGTCACAAATAGGTTATATAATTAGTTTGGTAGATGAAAGTAAGAAAAAGTATCCGATGTTTTGGAAATCTTGAGTTGCTAAGAGGGTGGCGAGATCGACAATAGAAGCAGAAACTTTAGTATTAATTGAAGGATCTGTGACAACTATTTATTTGAAAAACATATGAAAGAAATTACAGGGGAAAATGTCCTTTAGAAATAAAAACTGATAGATAAACACTGAGTAAAGCTATCTATTCCACTTCAGGAGTGATAAGTAATAAATTGAAGATATACATCGTTGTTATTGAAGAAATAATAGAAAAATGAAAGAAGTAAATAAAACAATATGGATAAGCACAAAAGCACAGATAGCGGATGTGTTAACGAAAGAAGGAGTAAGAACTGACAACATGAGGTTATATGTTGAAGGAAAGAGGACAGGAGAGGAAGAAGAGAGAGAAGAGAAAAATGGTTTAGTTTATCTACTAAACTATCCTGTGTATTTTTATAATTACAGAAAAGGGAATGACGTCATCTTGGAAGAAGGATATACCATTTTTTATTATGACAAGTGTTCTGTGATATTTTAGTTTGATTGGAATATTAGTATATTCTATATACCAGAAGAGAACTTTGTGCCAATTCATATTCTTACTTTGGTGTTTAAAATTTAAAAGGAGTTTAAAAATCGGTCGTGACCTTTGTTTTACTTAAATCTTTATATATCACCATAATAGTATTTTTATTGTGTAGCTTAAGGCTAAGATGGATCAACCTTTGTTATATTCTCACTTTAAATATGAAGAGAGCAGTATAATTAATAAAATATTTCGTTAATACTAGTTAATCGTCGATCTTTCAAGAAACTTCAATCATCTCACTCATTTCAGCGCTTTTAGAATCAGAGAAATTGACTATTTTATCTTGAATGAAAATTAAAATCTGGAAATTTTTTCTGATAAAAAAAAAGAGTATATTTGGCGAGGAGGAACAGTATATAATAGATTCCTGAGAGGCAGAATTACTTGTTAAAATTAAATACTAGTAGGCCCAGTTTAATCTAAATGCAAATAAAATATCTTAAATAATTAAAGTAATATTTGCTTTAATATTTTAAGATTTAAGTAATTTTTACGCAAGATTAAAAAATCTAGAAAAATTGCTAAAGTTTAAATGATTCTAGCCTCTTAAGAATTTACCTAGTTTATAGGGAAAAAGTTTTATTCATACATATTTTGTATAATTTTTTTTAAGTTCATAAAATAGGTAAAGAAAACTGATAACTTACTTTCAATCTAAATGGTTTTTATCAGGTGAAATTTGGTTTAAAGCCACAACTCATATCTCAAAAACTACAATAGCTACAGGGAAAAGGAATACATTGCTGGAATGCTGGTCCAATTTTAGTGGCGGAAAATGAAAAAAAAAAAAAAAAAAAAAAAAACAAAAACCGCAAAAACTCAAAAACTACAATAGCTACAGCGAAAAGGAATACATTTTTGGAATCCTGGTAAAATTTTAGATAGGAAAATGTAAAAAAAATAAAAAAATGAAAAAAATTATTGTTAATAATTATAGTAATATGTAGAGAGCCTATTTAGAGACCTTTTATTGGTTACTCGTTAAAATAAATAGACTTTCTATTAATTTGCTTTTTTTTTTTTTACTAAAGATACCCCAAGGGTAGTATACCGAACCGATGGCAGAAGTCGGGGGGTCTCCTCGCCTTCCGGGAACTACGGGTAGGACATTCCCCCTCCGGGAGGGGTCTCCGGAACCCCCCGCTCTTTGGTATTTGGTGTCGCGGGGTTCCTCCGTCCCCTCCCCTACGGGGTATGGAAAAACGTCCCCCCCCGGTGTTCCCCGTCGGCCGAAGCCCCCCTACATTTGCCGTGTAATACCTTTTAACAAATAATTAATTATATTATATTATATATATATATATATATATATATATATATATATATATATATATATATATATATATAATATATATATTATATATATATATATATATATATATATATCTAATATATATCTATATATAAATATATATATATATATATATATATATATATATATATATTTATATATATATAGAACGCCTCTGGCGCAGGAGGTTGAGTCGCGGCCTCTCATACGAGAGGACGCTGGTCCAAATCCTCCGCGTAGCAGTTGGGTTTAATCTACCTCGGGGCAAGAATTAAAACTTGACTGCGAAACACGTTGGTGGCGCTGGTTTTGGGATAGCTGGCCTTAAAAGTTCGATTTTCCTGTGGTCCCCCCGTATAAAGCACGTTAAAAGGTAGTTTAATTATATATATAATATATATATAATATATAATAATATATATATATATATATATATATTATATATATATATATATATATATATATATATATATATATATAATATTATATTATATATAAGTATATATATATATTATGTCCCCTGCTCTTAAAAAAAATAGCCAATATTTATTTTATTTATTTATTATTTTTTTTTTACATTTTCCTAACTAAAATTTTACAAGGATTCCAAAAATGTATTCGTTTTCGCTGTAGCTATTGTAGTTTTTGAGATATGATTTTTTTTTTTTTTTTTTTTTTTCCGCAATAACATTTTGCCAGGATTCCAACAATGTATTCCTTTTCCCTGTAGCTATTGTAGTTTTTGAGATATGGATCGATGATAGTTGTGGTTTTAAATCAAATATCACCTTTTATCATCAGTACTGTGGCCCTGTCCTGTTTTTTATCCTACTATCCTTGTCTTCACAATTTTTTTTTTCCAAAATTTGAAGCTTTTTATTTTATCTTTCCAAAGAAAATAAATAAATGAGAACCCTCATCTAGTTTGAGTTTTAAGTAAATATTCATAACTAGTTAATAACTAGAGTTGAAAATTTTAAAGAGTAAAAATTTATAAGTATTGGAATCAAAAAGAAATTTTTGATTTTGATTTATTAATGAATTTTTTTAAAGACCTTTCTAATTTGAGGACTTTTAATTCTAATGATGCTGTAACTTTTTTTTCTTCTTTTTCTTGCAGCCTGAAAACGTTTTGTTACTAAGTCGGAATCATCATCACATCAAATTAATTGATTTTGGTCTTTCAAGGAAAGTAAATTTAAAAGAAGATATTCGAGAAATGTTGGGTTTGTATTTAGAGTTTTTTTTTTTTTTTTTTTTTTTTTTTTTTTTTTTTTTTTTTTTTAAATATTGTTATTTACATTAATATTTTTGTATTTACTTATTTTATATATAGTAGTAACTCAATTAGTTGGTTGAGTTAGTATAGTGTTTTTACTCAAAGTTTGATTGGTACCACCTGTTGTCGTTATAGTAGTGGTTGTATAGTATTTTTAAGTAGATTTAAAATTAGGCTGGGATATTTATTAAATTATGCGTTTTGTTATTTCATTGTAGTACCTTTTTGGCCTCAAATAATAATAATAATAAATTATTATTATTATTATTATTATTATTATATTATTATTATTATTATTATTATTATTATTATTATTATTATTATTTTTATTATTATTATTAATTAATTATCTTATTATTATTATTATTATTATTATTATTATTATTATTATTATTATTATTATTATTATTATTATTATTATTATTATTATTATTATTATTATTATTATTAGTCGTTTTTTGTTGTGAATTTCCACCTTACACTACACATGTATGATATTACCACCATCATTGTATATTATCATAAAATCACAAATCGTTACTATAACTTCCATTATATGGAATGAATCATTAATTAATTACATTTATTTTTATTGATCTTTTAAATTTTATAAATCTTTACAAATTTACAAATTTAAAATTTATTGTAGGTTTACAAGTGTTTTTAAGTTTTGTCGAAACAAATCCAAATAGCTTATATATATATTTCATTAAATATTTTTTTTGAATAAAGTTTTTTTTTTTGTTGCGTGAGTGGTTTTAAATCTTTTAATTAACTCTCTTTGAGACAGAGCTTATTATTTTTTTTAAAATGATTTGCGAATTAAATATTTTTCTTTTTTTTTTTACCTTAAAAATTCAATTTGGCTTTTTTTTTATCGCTTCTGAGATCTTAAAAGGATGCGGCGATTAAATTTTGATATTTACCAGAGCTTTGGAGTGAAAGTCAATAAATATTGATGGATTGTAATCAGAATCTGGTTTGAAGGATTTCTGGAAAAGAAATCAAAGTCGGGGTTGAGTTTTAGTTGCTTGTTAGTGGAATCAGAATCTGAATCGCAGGATCCTAAATTTGCAATCCATATCAGAACCGGAGTTAGAATCTCATTATCCGAAATTGCTGGAATCAGAATCACACGATGCTAAATAATTGGGATCAGAATTGCTTAATTCTAAATAATTGGAATCGGAATTAGGTCTTATAATAGATTTCATGGCCCTGATATTTTTTAGATTAGGGAAAAGTATCGTCGGAGATTGTTATGGATCAAATAAATTTATAAAAAAATGGTTTTATTTTTTTTTTATAATAAAAATTAACATCTGAATGCTTATGATTTATCTGATATTGTTTTTTTAAATTAGATTATTATTATTATTATTATTATTATTATTATTATTATTATTATTATTATTATTATTATTATTATTATTATTATTATTATTATTATTATTTTTTTTTTTTTATTACTATCTTTTAATGAAAACAAAAAATGAAATTGAAGTAGTCTTTCCACATAAAAAAAACTTCTCACAAAATACTCTGTAATTATGTGTATTTTTCCCCTTTAGACCAGACGCACATTAGCTATAGTTGATGATGAAACCCCATCTATTTTTTTTATTATGTTCGGAGTATAAGAAATTGCTGAAAAATTAAACTTGTTTTTAAATTTTGAGGAGCAACAAATCATTTTTTGGTTCTGTTCTTTATTTTTATTTTTATTTTAATATATAACTATATATACCAGTGTGCGTCTGGTCTTAATCTTTTTAGTTAATGTTGCTCTTTTTTCCATTTTTTTTCCCTTGTTGAACTTTTTATTTTTATAGTTTTCCCTTATTAAGAGTCCTTAATTATTATTAATGAAAATTGTACCAATGTCTGTAAATTGTTTATTTTTTATTTTATTTATAACTTCAAATTTTTTTTCCCAGTATTTAATTTTGAATCTGGTTATTTATTACATAGTTGTTGTTTTATCTATATGCTTGCTAATACCTTTTTTGTACTTATATTTAAATAGGCACTGCAGAATTTGTGGCCCCCGAAATAGTTAGTTACGAGCCCATTAGTATTGCTACTGACATGTGGGCTGTAGGAGTTATCACTTATATTTTGTGAGTGCATTTATGTGTGTGTAATATTCCTATTCGTACAAAGATTTTCCTATAGCATAATCCTTTTTCCCCCCTATATTTAGCTGAATTCATGTTTTTGCTTTGGCTTTGTATTCTTTTTCTTCTTTATTTTCCTCCTTCCCCTTCTTTATCCTTCTCTTTTCCCTAGATTGGGGGTGAGGTGCGCGACATGCTCCAGGAAAGAAAAGTTAGTAGAATAGCAACGTAAGTCGAATAGAAAGCCCCACCCCCATCATTTCCTCAAGTGAGTGCCCGCCGCTGTAAAAAAAAAAAAAAATCCAGCCTAGGACTTCACAAGTCCTCGACGGACGCTTACTGTAGTATGTCTTCAATGTAGGGTTCATCCATTGGGTCTGGTCCACAACCATATTCCCTCACAAAACCCCGTCATTCACTCCTATTACGCACCTTCTGCTCGCCTCTTCCAAACTCTCATTCCTTTACTGACACCGTCCGCTTTTTCTTCAGTCTCCCAGGTGGTCGATTCCCAACACATTTACCCCTATACATCCGCTTAATCAACCGACTATCATCAATCTTTTCCATATGACCAAACCATCTTAATAAACTTGTTTATTCTCTCATTTACCCCTTTCTTCACATCACACAACTCCCTAACATGTTCATTTCTCATTTTATCAATTCTTCACACCTAATACACTCGTAAGATTGTCTATCTGAATAGATTGTACCTTAGATCTATACTTCTTATTCCACACAATAGTTTCACTACTATACATTAAGACAGGTAACAACATAGCCTCATGCAAAACCCAAGCGTAATCAAGATTTAGTCCCTTTGTCTTCACCAAGGATTTAATTGCACCAGCCACCTTCATACCATTGACAACTTTCCTACTACACTCTGCATCATCCGTTCCCTTTTCATTCAGCATTTAGCCTACATATTTAAACTAAAACACTTGTTCCCATTGCTCACCATCCAACTGATTTCACACCGCAGACTCTTCTCACTCACTACCTTTACCTTACTTTTATCTACATTTACTTTCAAACCCCTTTTATGCACCTCGCCAAACCCGTCTACCAATCCTCTAAAAATTTCCCCTACATATCTCAGTAAGCTAATTCCCCTATAGTTCCTATTGTCCCTCTTATCTTCCTTACCCTTATATAAGGGTACTAGTACTGCTTTCCTCCAATCCTTTGGAACT
Organism: Trachelipus rathkii; assembly: GCA_015478945.1. Lineage (NCBI taxonomy): Eukaryota > Metazoa > Arthropoda > Malacostraca > Isopoda > Trachelipodidae > Trachelipus > Trachelipus rathkii. Next base: position 72,343 of record JABUQX010027643.1, on the reverse strand, counting down.
ATACCCTTCATTAAGGCTTTGTTACACAACTTCCATATGCAGTTAATTACAATCTCGCCTCCATTCTTTATCATTTCGCCAATAGTTCCACCTATACCTGTGGATTTACCAATTTTCAGCTTTCTCACTTCACCTGCGGATTTACCTTTTTCCAACTTTCTCACTCTACCTTTTACCTCCTCCCAACTAATTACCTCATCTCCAAAATACCCATTTCATCTTACATCTTCAGGCCACACATTCACTATCACTTCTTCATCACCACCAATGATTTGCAGATTTTCGAAGTGTTCCCTCCACACTCTTTTCATATCCATTTCATTAGTCTCGAAAGTACCATTTTCATTATTTTATGAAGATTCCCCTTACTCTCTTTCTTAACCTTTCGCACTTGATTCCAGAAGAGCTTCCTATTCCCTTGTAAGTCCACATTGATCCTCCTTCTATACTGTTCGCCAATAGTTGCCAACCTATACCTGGATGGATTACCAATTTTTCCAGCTTTCTCACTTCACCTGCGGATTTAAACCATTTTTTCCAACTTTCTCAACTATACCTTATTACCTCTTCCCAACTAATTACCTCTCTCCAAAATACCCATTTCCATCTTACAATCTTTCAGGCCACACATTCACCTTAAATCACTTCTTTCATCAACACAATGATTTGCAGATTTTTCGAAGTGTTCCCTCCACACTCTTTTCATATCCATGTTCATTAGTTCTCGGAAAGTTACCATTTCGACGAGGATTCATTATTTTATGAGATTCCCCTTACTCTCTTTCTTAACCTTTCGCACTTGATTCCAGAAGAGCTTCCTATTCCCTTGTAAGTCCACATTGATCCTCCTTCTATACTGTTCATCTACCTTTTTTTCCTCCTACGTATGCAACTTTTAGTCCCTTTTTTCTTCTTTATATATTTTCATTCACTTTTCTTTTGTTTTTTATTATTATTTTGTAAAATATACTCAAAATTTTCTTTGACCTTTTCTTAATCTATCTTAATTCTTTTCAGGTTGTCTGGTACATCTCCTTTTATTGGGGAAACCAAACAGGATATATTTTGTAACATTTCTGGTGTGTCTTATTCCTTTAGTGAAGATTTGTTTCCAGAAACTTCAGAGCTTGCCAAAGATTTTATATCAAACCTTTTAATTAAAGACCCTAGGTAGGTTAAATGTAGAACCCTTAAGTTATGTGTAGAACACACTTAAATTGTACCTAAACACACTTAAATTTGCCTAAGCATATTTAAATTAGTATTGTTTCTTACAAGTTCAAGAGACATCTAAATGTTATAAAATGTCGTTATTGCTTTATAGGTGTCTAATAAATCATTGACCATGGTGGGGGTGTCGTACATTTGAGTGCTTATAGGATGGGGTCTTATTGATGGTCTATGTGGTTTTACAAATATTTATTTAACTAATGGAAGTTCACAGGTTCACTTGTTCAATATTTCATCATTTAAAATTTTTAAGAAGCTAAGTATAATAATTCTCTTTTCACAAATAGTCAATTCATTATTATTGCCAATTCAGTTAATTTTCTGCTTGCCTGTTTTTTTTTTTTTTTTTTTTTTTTTTTTTTTTTTAAGTACCTATTGATTTATTTATTTCTCCAATGTTGCTTTCGGGTCAATCCATTTTTTCCGTTTACCGCTGATGCCGCTCGATAATTTTGAAAACTTTTATATTTTGCATGGCGTTAATGTTATCCCCTGGCGAGTTCAAAACCACCATTCGTTTTTGTAGATTTACTCTGGTTGTGACAGGGTGACCCAAAATGTTTGACCAGGTGGAGCAAAATTTATCACTTAATAGAGGTAACATTTTAAGTCATATCTCCATATTGGTAATTCTTATACCAAATTTCATAGAGAGGTGATTTGTTAAGGGATACTTTAAGGTACATTTGGCCTTTAATGTTTTTTTTGGGAAAATAATATTTCACCATGAAAATGAATCCGAAAAATTGTGTTAAAAAATCGAAGAAATTTTCCATTTTCGTGGTTGTATTATTAAAAAGAAGGGAAATAATTTTCAACGATTATTAAATTTTTGTTGTGATTAACATAAACTAAAAGTATGGTTTAACTAAATCTTATTTGAAGTGGTAAAATATTTTAAAAAAAATTTACAAGGGTGTCCAAAAATCAATTTTCGGAAAATCGGTAACCTTTGAACTTTAATATCTCTGATGGGGTAGGTGCTAAAAATCTGAAATTTTCACACATTATACTACTCCCATAGATGTTCCTTCACCTGCCAATATGACTTTGTATTTTGGCTTCGTTTTAAGAAAAATTAACAGCCTTCAAAATGCCAAAAAAAAATTTTTTTTTTAAAGTGTGTTTTTTGATAGCATACGTAGGCCTACTCGTAATATTTAAATTACCTATATTGTTAAAGTGTTTGTAAATCTTATTATTATTTTTTTATTTAGAAATTTTTTAAAAATTATTGTTTCATAAAATCTTTATTTTCATGGTTTTTTTTGGTATAAACACAATACAAAAATTGACTTTCATGATAATAGCAAAAATTCACTTTTGATAAATGACAATATAATATTTAACTTAGACTTGTGTTTTTTTATCCAAATTAATACTATAAACATTATTTAAAATTCTTGAACTTACATTTAAATATAATTAAAATTAGTTTGGATAAACACAGACGTAATTAATATTTAATGACCGTTTTCTCCCCGGACGCCACTGACCGGTTTTTCCCGAATTCAAATTGTTTTAAAATTTGGGAATTTTAAAAAAAAAATTTTTTTTAAAATATTTATTTGATATATCTATTAAATATTTAATATTCTAGAACATTGAAGAAACTCCAAATGTGAGAAAAAAACTATTAAGTAAAGATGTAACTTAAAATTTTCCCGATTTTTCCATGATTCATTAAAAAAAAAAATGGCGATTTTTGACCGATTTTCCCCTTCCATTTATTACGGTACCTTATATAATATATAAATATATATATATATATATTATATATATAATATATATATATATAATATATATATATATATTTATATTATATATATAAATAAATATATATATAAAATCATAATATATTAAATATATATATATATATATATATATATTTATATATTTATATATATAATATATATATATATATTATATATATATATATAATATTATATATATATTAGCGCTCCTAGCTCAGAGGTAGAGCACTCGCTTAGCAAGCGAGAGGGCCCAGGTTCGAGACTGGTTGGAGCGAGAAGAATGTGAGCTATTCTCTATAAACTCTAGCTTCGTCCCACTCGGACGTTAATGAGTACATTTGGTAGCGTGCTTTGCTACTAGTGGGGAAACTTCCCGGGCATCCGCGATAGGCCTGGGCCAGCCAGCCGGAGATTAGCTGTTTAGGGCCGTGGATACCCCCAAGACTCTCAGATGGGCCACTGACAGGTCGTGAGGACCTTCCTGGGAGGACGTTTTTTTTTTTTTTTTTTTTTGTGTTTTTTTTTTTTTAATACATTAAATATATATATATATATTATATATTATATATATATATATAATATATTATATATATTATATATATATATATATATATATATATATATATAATATTATATATAATATATATAATATATGATAATATATATATATATAAACAGTAAAACGTAGGCACACACAAACATTTTTTTTTAAGATAAAAGAGGCCCGTATATATTTTTTTATTTTTTGATCACAATCAACATGGTAAGAGCGACACAAGCACACTTCAAAATCTTAGCTTGCATAACTGAATTAATGTTGCGCTTTACATTAAATATTATTACGTCTGTGTTTGTCCAAACTAATTTTAATTATAATTTAAATGTTTAGTAGATTTTAATAATGTTATAGTATTAATTTGGATAGAAAAACACAAGTCTAAGTTATATTTTAGTGACATTTTCCAAACGTGAATTTTTTCCAAAATTATGAATTTTATTTTCATTGTTTTTTGCTAAATAAAAAATTGAAAAAAAAAGAATTATGACAATAAATTTTAATAATTTCTAATAATAATAATTAAATTTACACACTTTAACAATATAGGTACTTTATATTACGAGTAGGCCTACGTATGCTAACATAACACAACTTAAAAAAAATATTTTTTTTTTTTGGCATGGTTTGGAGATGGCTGTATTTTCTTTTTAAAAACAAGCAAATACCAAAGGCAATATTGCAGGGGAAGGAACATCTATGGTAGTAGTATAATGTGTAAAATTTCAAGATTTTGTTAGCACTACCCCATCAAGAGAATAATTTAAGGTTTCAAAAGTCTGACCGTTTCCGAAAAAATGATTTTTTTGGACACCCTGTAAATTTTTTTTTTTTTAAATATTTACCAAACTTCAAATAAGATATAAAGTTAAAACCTACTTTAGTAAGTTTGTTTCCAGAAACTTCAGAGCTTGAAATTTTATATCAAACCTTTTAATAAAAGACCCACGAAAATGAAAATTTCTTCGATTTTTAAACACAATTTTTCTCGGGATTCATTTTTTCATGGTGAAATATTAGTTTCCCCAAAAAAAAAACAAGGGGGGAAGGCCAATATGTACCCTTAAAGTGATCCTTAACAAATCACTCTCTATTGAAAATTTGGTATAAGAATTACCAATATGGAGATATGACTTAAAATGTTACCTCTATTAAGTGATAAATTTTGCTCCACCTGGTCAAACATTTTGGCTCACCCTGTTACAACCAGAGTAAAACTACAAAAACGAATGGTGGTTTTGAACTTGCCAGGGATAACATTAACGCCATGCAAAATTTAAAAGTTTTCAAAAATTATCGAGCGGCCAACTTCCATTATTTTGGTACGGAAAAAATGGATAGACCCTTTCTTGTAATAAATGGTTTCATGTGATATGTATGCAATTGTTTTTACTCCTGTTGATGTACATTGACAAATTTTAATCCTTTAATTTTGGTTTTAACAAGTAGAGATTTCATGATATGACTTTTGTTTACTGAGGGATATATGATATAATATATATAAAAAAATACAAAATATGACATTCTTTGTTATTAGATTCGAGTTAACTTTATTAAAAATATTTTAGTGCTTCGTTATTGTATCTGTTCACTAGTATTTCACCAGAACTAATGATGTCAATGGATAAAATTAATATAATTTTAATTCTAATTATTATGTTTATTTATAATTATGAAAATCGAAGATGTAAAATATAAAATCCAGAAGAAAATTTATATGAAAATATTTTTCAGAATTAATTAAATTGGATATTGAAGCTTTAAGGTTCTGTCTATACCATTTTATTTTTCAACACAGCAACAGTACATTTTTATACAGTAATGGTTAATTGCATATAAAAGGAATTTTCTTCTTTGTTTCAGAAAAAGAATGACGGCGGACGATTCTTTACGTCATCCATGGATCAGTCCACAATCCTTAGAACAAGAAGAAGAAATTAAGCAAGCAGCAACCAATATAATTAATCTTAAATCATACCAAGCACGGCATCGATGGAAGGTATATATATATATATATATATATATAATATATATTATATATATTATATATATATATATATATTATATATATATATATATATATATATATATATATTATATATATATATATATTATATTTATATATATATATATATATCTGAGTATTTATTTTTATCTCGACACGTTTTATATATTTGAGCTTCCTTTTAACGTACGTTTTTAAGGGATCTTGGGGTGTAAACACGGGGACTACAAGGAAATCGAACTATAAGGCCGGGCTATCCCAAAGCTTGTCCACCACATGTGTTCGCAGTCGAGTTTTAATTCTCGCCCCCAGGTAGATAAAATTCCAACCTTAGGGCTTCACAAGACTGGAACGGATTCTCACTGTGGTATCTCGTCAATATAGGGTTCTTCCTTTGGGCCAGGCGGCACACAACCATACCCACCCCCCCCCTCCCCCTCACAAAACGCCACCATTCACTCCTGTTATGCACCTTTCTTGTCTCCTCTGTCGAACTCACATTCCTTTCCTTCAGCCATTCTTTTACTGACTCGATCCACTTTTTATTCGGTCTTCCAGCCAATCGACTCCCAGCACACTCACCAACTTAACCAACCGACTATCAAACCAGCTGTCATTCATCCTTTGCATATGACCAAACCATCTCAATGTACTCTCGTTTATTCTCTCATGAACGATTTTTTTCACACCACAAAACTCCCTAATGCGTTTATTACTCATTTTATCAATTCTTCTAACACACCCCTAAGATTGTCCATCTGAACACATTGTACCTTAAGATCTATGCCTCATATTCCATACCATATTTTCATTAATACCATTAACACGGGTAACAACATACCCTCATGCAAAACCCCAGCGCACTCAAGACTTAGTCCCTTTAATCCACCAAGGATTTAAATTGCACCAGCCACCTTCCTACGTTCACAACTTCCCTACTACACTCTGCATTATCAGTTCTCTTTTCATCCAACATATATCCTAAATATTTAAACTCGGATACTTGTTCCAAATACTCACCACCCAACATTACTTACACAGTGGACTCTCCTCACTCACTACCTCTTATCTACATTTACTTTCAAACCCCTCCTTTTCACCCCCTGCCAAACCCTTCTACCAATCCTCTCAAACTCTCTTCCGTGTGAGAAGAATTGATAAAATTAGGAATGAACGTGTTAGGGAGATATGTGCGTGTGAAGAAAAGCGTGAAATAGAGAATATATGAAAATGTATTAAGATGGTTTGGTTATATGGGAAAGGCTGGGCTGATAGTCGGTTGGTTAAGCCGATGTATAGTGGTGAGTATGCTGGAAATTGAGTGGCTCGAAGAGCGAAGAAAAAGTGAATAGGAGTCAGTAAAGGAGTTTTTGAAGGAAAAAAATGCGAGTTTGACAGGGGCGAGAAGATAGGTACATAATTGGAGTGAATGGCTTTTTTTTTTTTTTTTTTTTTTTTTTTTTTTTTTTTTTTTTTTTTTTTTTTTTTTTTTTTTTTTTTTTTGGGGATTTTTCCAAATTTTTTTCCTTTGGGCCTGGCCGCCGTAGGGGATGAAAACCTGAATTTACGAGATTAGCACATTGGGGGGTCTGTCCGCGGTGTTGTGAAACCCTAAGGTGGATTTTTGGCTTCGACGGGCTGACACTAAAGGTAATTTAGGGCCGGGGGGAGGCTTTCCTTTTTGACACGTCATATTCTTCTTACTTAAACTAATGTTAATAGTTCTGGTGTATGTTTTGGCCATATTCTCTCCCTCAATCTGGGATCAAAGAGGAAGATGTATATATATATGATATAA
>JABUQX010027643.1:0-60000 GCA_015478945.1 Trachelipus rathkii | reverse complement strand
AAGCTCTGTGGCAGGTGTTAGTGATATATTGTGCTGGTCATAGGCTTCTGAATGGAATCAAAAGTATGTATGACGATAGTGAAGCGTGTGTAAGAATAAATGGATTCCGAATTGATTGGTTTAAATATTAATGCAGAATGAGGCAGGATGGGTTATGTCTCCTTGGTATTTAATTTGTATGGATGGGGGTATGAAAGATTAGGAGATGGGTGGAAGGTGAAGGTTTTTAGAATGATAGAATGAAATGGAAAGGGGAGTGGAGGGGTAGCCCTTGCTTTAATGTATGCAGAGGATTTTGTTGTGTTGTGGTGAATCTGAAGCAGGGTGGTTGAGAGGATTTGTAGGAGCGGTTTTAAGCAGGGTTGTGTAAAAAGGAGGGGTTTGAAAGTAATTGTAGATAAGAGTAAGGTTACCGGTATGTACTGTAGTGAGTTGATTAGAGTTTGTGGTTGTGAAGGTCATGTTAGATGTGAGCAGCTGAATACAACTAAATATTTAAGTTACTTAATGGTTTGGCATGAAAAGATATGCGGTGATGCAGAATGTATAGGAAAATTTGACAGTGAATGTGTGGTTGGGGAAGGGTGGCTGGGTGCAAATTAAATCCTTTTGAATGAATGTGAAGGGCTAAGTCATTGAGTGTTCCTAGAATCATGAGGGAATATGCTGGTTACCTTGTGTTAAATGTATTGTAATGAAAACTATTGGATTGAATAAGACGTGATAGATACTAAGGTATAAAGTGTTTAGATGGACTGTCTTAGGGGTATGGTGTTACTTGTTAGAAAGAATTGAAATAAACATGAGAGAATGAAAGCATTTATGAAGTTATTGAGCGGGGAAGAATGCGTAATGATTTGGGGTTGGAGAAGAAAATAGCAGAGTACATCGAGATTGGTTTTGATCATATGAAAGGTATGGATGATAGTCGGTTGCCTAAGAGGATATAGGCTTATAGTGATGAGTGTGCTGGGAATCGACTGGCTGGTAGACCAAAGAAAAAGTGGATTGAGTCAGTAAAGGAATGCTTGAAGGAGACGAATGTAAGTTTGGTAGAGGCGAGAAGAAAGGTACATAACAGGAGTGAAACGGCAGGGTTTTGTGAGTAGGGTTATAGTTGCTGGGCTTTATCCCAGGGGAATGAACCCCCCACATTGAATGGAGATGACCAACATTTTGAGGGTTCCTTTCGCTGTCTCGGGAAGCCTCAGAGTTGATTTTTTGATTGCTACGATTTCTATGATTTTTAAAGGGGACATTAAAAGGTGGTGCTTTCTTTTCGACTTTTGTCATGTTCTTCTACGACTTTTCTGTTCTTGTGTATGCAATGAACCTCACCCCCAATCTGTGGATAGAAGGAAGACTATAATATATACAGTATATGTATATATATTATATATAATATATCATATTTATATTATATTATTAATATATATAATATATATTATATTATAATATATATATATATTATATTATATATATATATATATATATATATATAATATTATAATATATATAATATATTAATATATATAATATAATATATATATATATATATATATATATATATATATATATATATATATATATATATATTAGTCACCACTCACTGACAGGGCCCTATTCAAGGAGGAGACAGAAAATAAAAGTAACTAAAAATGCCTGTCTTCGGTCTTCATTAGTGTTAGATGTAGAAGTAGATACCAGGACTCTTTCTACAACATGATAAAAAAAATAATTACTATATTACTTTATAGAAAGCACAAGTTTAAAGTTATAATCTAACCATGATAAGGGTTTCTCTTTAAATAGCCCTTTGAGGGAAATTTAAAGAAAATATTTTTGAAAAGTAGCTCACGATTGAGATATTTTCTGTAGATTATTATATATATTATGGAAAGTTTGACTCTAAAAACTTTCCCTTCTTCTGATATCCAAGGAATGAAACTTGTCAGAAAACGTTTTCTAGATAGTATCCCTATCATATAAAATTCCAAGTAGTGGCTACGTACTGCAGAGTCCTCTTTGGGTGTGCAAGTCCCTTGTTAACGTTTAGTGACCATGATGGAAACGAATCTGTTAACAAATAACAGCAGGAAAACTGATCCATCAGAGGTTTTTTGACCTCACTGATAATACACCTATTAATATAGTAGCCACTTCTCAACATCAAAATTTTTGTTGTCACAATCAACCCACTTATAGGATGGCATCATCAAACATATCATCAGGAAAAAAAAAACAAATCGAGTTGAAATACCAAAACAACCTAATAGGAATTATATACTGAGACAACCTGAGTGGATCCATACTAGAATACAAAGACCAAGAGAGTGGACAAGAAGATGGTCAAATAATTCACCAAGAAAGACCAGCCCATTTCTGAACTGTTGTCAGTTTTGTAAGAAACCGGGACATACAGTGAGAGAGTGTTGTGCTAGGCTTTTTTGTCAATATTGCGGAAAGAGCGGGCACGCAATCATCGCTGTTACAAGGCTAAGAGCAAATGCTTACTTCGCCAAGAAGAAGGACACTTTGTTCAAAATGCCTTACTAAAAATAATAATTGGCCGTGTTGTCCCTTTTTGTAGAGGAGAACATCTGGGTCAAGATTGTGCAGCATCATACTAGGAAAACTAGGATATTCTGATGTGGAAGACCACACATCAGAGTCAGAGGACAATAAATCGCCCTTAGGACTTGTAATCCCTTGTCTACTGGTGAGCATAGAGGGTCAGTCATATCCTGAACGGTCTCAAGAAGTAATGACTTCAATAATAGCTCATGAACAATTCAGTAGTGAAACTGAAGAACAGACCTTAATGAGAATAATAATATATACTATATACTGTATTATATATATGTATATATATTATTAGTGTGTTATTGTAATATATTATGTAGTTATATATATTATATATGTTATTATATATATAGTATATATACTATATTTGATATTACTATATAATATATATATTATATATATACTTATATATATATTAATGATAATATATATATATATATTATATATAATATATTATAATATGATTTATATTATTAATAAAAAGATATCCATAATATTTACTACTGAATCCTTCCTACTTTAAGCGAGTAACACTAAATTATTTGCTTGTATCCTTCAATAAGTGAAATATTCTTTATAGTATTTGATTTTGTTATGTAATCTTAAGACATATCACAATGCAAGGAGAATTGTTATTTGTAGATGTTTGCTAATGTAGTTTAGTGACATGACTGAATATTCATTCTTCATACAGTCAAAATCTTCTTATTGTACATTGAAACATATATATGACAAGATGGCCTCCCATGGTGCTCGTTATTTTCAGCCCAGTGTAGGCCCGCTTCGATTGTTGAGCCGTGGTTTGGGTGCCCTGTAAACTAAGCTCAAAAAAAATCATATATATTATATCTGCTATATATATATATATATTATATATATATAGTATTATGAACTCTAATATATATATATAGTAATACTATATATTAGTATATATTATATAATATATATATATATATTAATTAGCTATTTTATATAATTGTACTATTATAATTAATAGACCAATATATCTATATATTTTAAGTGTGGACGACCCGAGGTCACCTCCCATTTCTGAATTTAGCCGCTCTACTACTATTTCCTGTAATTCACCGATCGAGTTAGCTGCACAATCTTTTTTTTAGTTCGAATGCCAATAGCCGATAATAAACTTTAAACATCATACATACCACCTCTTAATAAAGATAAACATGCCGCACTAGTAATATTATATGTATAATATTCTTAATATAGTACATGAATATATCCGTATATGATATATATATTATACTATATAATATATATATATTATATATATATATAATTATAACTATTATATATATATATAATTAGATTAAACTGAATACGTTTATAGGCTATTTATATATATATATACCGAAGCACTGGTAACGAAACCAGGCCGTAGCTCGCGTATCGTTTAAATGATACTTTAGCCTTCGTGGTATATTTCTATATATATAGATATATATATATATTATATTATGAATATATATATATATATTATATATATCATATATATATATTACTAGTTAAATATATATAGGATATAATAATATATATTATATAGGATGTATATTATTTACTGTATATGTTCATATATAGTATATGATCTTTATATATATATAAATATAGTAACTATATATATTTAAGAATAGCAGCCTTTTACTTTTTTGCATTTGGTCTTACGACCTCAGAAATTGGCTGCGAGTATTGCGTTATTTTTGTCAAGCGTTAAACTCCGACAATCATGAGCATAATGCTCACGGAATCCAACTGGGTATAGATTTCACGTTATGATTATTTCTGTAAGATCTGCTATTTTCCCTGTGCTTGCGAGATTTAAGCACGTTTCTTACGAAAAATGTAAAACAACAAGATATCGTGTGGGTTGGCTACGTCTAATACAGTGAGATTTTCATTCAAGTAAAATCAGCATTTTAATCTAATTTCTTCAATGAAGATTAAACCATCACAAATAGTTGAATCAATTATTTGTTAATATTAAAATCATTTGTTTATTCTTTTTTATATTTCTGTTTATTACGCTAAAATCACGTGCTCGGTCATTTAAAAAAATGAACAATAGATTGATTATATAAAACAAAAATAAGCCCTGACACGGAATTCGCGGTCGTTAAAACAGGAAATTCGTGCTAAAAACTGGGTGAGCATATCTTATCGAGCGTAAAGCAAAATTACACAAAACGGTCAAAACTGTCTAATTAAAAGCAACAACAAAATACTTAAAATTCAATTATAGAGTAAACGCTTCGATATTAATTAACAATTCATGATTAAAGGAGGATAGAATAAAGATAGATTAGTCCCAAGTAAAACTTAGTGTGGCTTTGCTACTACTCTTTTTATCTGCAACCACACTAACTACTTTACTTGGGAAATTTCTTTATTTCTTTTCCTGAGACTTTGCATAAAATTGCATGGTCTAAGCCTCCGCACAACCAGTTTTGTAATCGTGTTTCTGATTTGGAAGTTTTTCGACCATGAAGAGAATCACCGTTGCATCTCCGTAATTTTCTAGTTTTATGTCTTGTATCCCTCTACACATTTTTGATAAACTTGTTACTCGTTTCTCGATAACACTATATCGCCCTAAAGACTACTGTTGACATGGAAGATGTTCCTAAAGCTATCCTGTTTCGACTCGGCTTTCCCTACATTTACCAATGATCTTTAACTTTCAGATTAGAACACATCTTAAACTAAAAGCTGTTTTCCAAATGCAAGTTATTGACTTTATAATTCTTTTTATACATAAGCAATCTCCAATTGCAGTTTTCTTTAAATGATTAGAAGGAAGCATCTATGGAATCGTTTGAAGGTCAGCACATCGGTTTACAGTATGTAAATGGGCCTGGATGGCAACGTCGACTATGTAGGTCAAACTTTCCTATAAACTGTAGAGATGGCACCTGTCTAAAACACATGGCTTTCCTTTGCGAACATAGATCTCTCCATATCTTGAACAAGAAATTATGCTGTCAAGACAATATGACTTCATGAAAATAATATGTTGACTTTAAGATTCTCCCTCTCCATTCTCAAATTTGCTACAACCACACATACCATTTTCTTTTGAACCACTGCCTTTTCAACTTGAACTACACTCAACATCATGAAGAAATGCTTTCGTTGTGGCACTCTTGATGCCTGGGAACTACTTGCCTGATTTCGATGCAAAAGCGAACACGATTTCGTTAAAAAAAAAAATTTTTTTTGACAACATATGACACTGTGAACTTGATGAGCCCGTGATTAATCGGATACACAATAAAAAAAAAAATAACAAATATGGTTTAAACTTGTGCCTTATCAGTAATTTTTGCATGTGATAGAGATTATTATTCGGATGTAGGAAGAATATTATATTTAAAGGCCGCGATTTCCATGTGAATAATAAATTATTCATCGCATTTCAACGGGAACTGACAATCCGCCGTTATTTTTTTTGTTGTACACTATTAGTTCGTAGAAACACATGCTAAATTCATGTAATCAGCAGGAAATAGCAACTTCTTTCTTGAAAGGTAAGGTAAATTGTTAAGTCTTGGTGAAACATTTCCTTAAGATTTCTGCCGACTAAGTTTTTACAAAACGAAGTCGCAAACCGGAACGCTACTTTCTCGTACTTTTCGTTAAGGCACAAGGATGGCTAAAAAACGAAAACATCGTATTATGTTAAAATACCAGTTAAGGGTCAGGTAGATACGGAAATTATCAGACAAATTGCCGAATATAATATATATGGGTATATAATTTATTTATAAGTAGTGGAAAAATAATATCATGATAATATATGTATAGATATATATAGTATAGTATAATATTCTAGATATATTAAGTATATATACTTAATATTATATATATATATATATAGTATACTAATTATATATATATATATTATATTAATTTTTATATACACACATTACACCAAAGGGGCAACGGTTAATTGTGAGAAAAGTTATACGGTGCGTTAGATTTTTTGTAAATACGTTAGAACAAAAAAAAATATATTACGAAGGTGTCGTTTACGTGTCGAATGTAATTAGCGGAAGTTTACGATGCGTTACATCGTTAACGTAAATCGGTCTTCACAATATGTTGTCGAAGAAATAGTAATAATGATTATTTTATTTTTCTTATTTGATAATTTTAAGAGAGAAAGAAACAATAATTTAATATATATATTAGACGCTTAGTCAGCACAAATTAATTAGGGCGTTACTGACCTATGAGCAGACATGTTTATTGCCAGCTAGCCGAAGAAATAACTTCCAATAGCCGTAAATCATGACCCTTATTTATATTAAACTGTCAATAACCGGGTGTTCGCGGTAAAAGAAATGTCCGTCATGTATTTCATATGATCTGGTTATTTATAACAGTTATGAATATAGTCGTAATTATCACGATGCATATCATACTATAAAGTGAGAAGAGTCAATGATAGTTTGTAAGTAGCATTTTTGCGAATAACTAACCTTGGACGTCAGAACGAGTTTCCTGCTAGGTGCATCGACATAGCGCGCAGATGGCGCTGTCGCATTCAGAATTGTATGTCTTCAGTTAAGTGCGTGTGCGCCAAGCATACTTTGAGAAATAGGCGAGGTTCCTGTACGCTAGAAGCCTTTCTGTGTCACTACAATTTTGGCTAAGTGTGTGAATACATGTAATGTGTCACAGATTCAACGGTAGTTGTATCGTTTACGGTTCTCCAAGGAGTGACTCTCCATGCTGGCAGTATAAAACTCTCATTCGCCTGATGGTATAGGTCAACTTTTTTGCGATATCTCATGTGAGTGTCTTGTAAAGGGCTAAATATACAGGGAACGGCTCCCAAAGTGAGATGCTCAGGCAGTGTGGTCATTGACCAGAGTAAATCAAGGTCCCCTTCGTTCCTTCAGTCTAGTTCCTGAAGAAATCCGTTCAGCTATGACAGCAGTCTGAGGAACAATTTTGGGAAGAGTGTCTCAAAATACGAAACGGTGTGGATAAGGTGTTAAGAGAAACGGCTATTACACTATAGTGCGTCCATACCGATTTGCAGTATATTGTAGCTGCTGTTGACGCCCGGAGGAACTCATGCTTACTCGTATTTACCTTTTGCCGTGGTGTAAGTGGCTAGGTTCGACAGAGAATTGCAACTTCTAAATCGGTGGTAGATGTTATTTAGTCGTATGAAGTGCCACTTTCATTCTCTAGAGAGTTAAGGTGAATTGCCCGCATATTTGTTTGGTATAGCTTGGGATCTGAAAATCCGACATGAAACTTGTAGGAACTGCACGAGACGTTATATCCTTCATAAGGTTAACTTTTTTTCTGCGTCACATATCCCGGACGCCCGAGGTCTAGCTGACCTTGTACTCTTTTTCGCCTGAAAGCCAACCGTTAACTAGAGGGTCGCATCTATCTTGAATTGTTACATGTAGCGTAAGCATAGATGCCTTTACTTATCCACATATTATTAGAGGAGAACCGGATAAACTTTATACTCGCAGCAAGATGGAGAGCCCCTCACATTGATAGTCAAATAGTGCAGTATTAGCTGTCGGTTTGAAACGACTTACTGCCAGATTCTGTTAGTTGGGTTGGTCATAGATGGTTCCTAGGTACGGATCAGAGCCTACTCATATATTCTGGGCTCGGCCTTGATCACGGTCCAGGAATTCACGCCAGAATTCGATTCTCTTCTGATGGGGCTTAGCTACATATGGATAGAGCGGCAGAGATTGAAACGCTAGATAATTGAACATGCTGTTCCTTCCATTACTCCGGATCTGGTTTAACCAAATGTTTGGGAGGAAATGATTTGGATTATCGGCCTGAAGTTGTATCTCCCTATATACGAAGTAGGCGCCACATATTGAGCATAGTAATTGCATGGAAAATAACTCTGGATTACAATGACCTTGCACTTTGATTGTCATGATATGCTGTTGATATTGGTAATATTAGCGCTGTTATATATAGATAATAGCATATTGAAAGGTCGGGCACAGTTCTGTTTTTACGGACATAACCCGTAGTAGTAAAATATATATTGTGTATATGAATTAATAGAGAGCTATGGTCCAATCCTTAGAACTTGTTGGATCAATACTAAATAATGCATATTTTTATAAAATTGAACAGCTTTATACGCTTATGTGAGGCTAGTATTCTTAAGATTATTTTTTCCACTAGTCTCGCAAAGACAGCAGTTTCACGAGTAAACCATTATATCGAAAGAATGTTTATGGTACTTCATTGAACGTTGCGCAACAGTGCTACTTATCCTCTTTTGGTTCTTCAGCCAACATATAAGAAATGAAGAAATTAGGAAAGAAAATTATCTATTTTAACATGTTAAACATTACTAATCGGGATAATAACCGTGTAAGAGTAAACACATTTTGAGGTGGTAATTTCAGAGGAAGTTTTGGAGGAAGTTTTGGAAATAAAGAAGTTTTAGTTATCGGAATCTCGGAATCTAATCATTCATTTAAATATATCTGAGATAGAGGAAGACATACTGTTAAAGTACTCCATATCGTGTTGTATAAGATGCTAAGAAGTTTAACTGAATATAACGGCGATAGTCAGGTTGAATATGAATTTTCTTAACGTTCGTATACTATCCCGTTGGACTTTTCTATGTTCTTTCGAGAATTAACGAAAGCGTTAATAAATGTTAATACGGAAGAATTAAACCAGTAAGGTTAATTTAATCTGTTAAAACTGGAGTTTACGCTTTTTATGTGTACAGTGTTCGAATGCCAACCACGTGTTCTTTGTTAAATATGTCGAGTACGGGTTATATATAAATATATTTTATAATATAGTTATGTTATTATATATATTATATAATATATAGTAATATATTATATTAATATTACTATAAGTATATTATTAGTTATATAATTATATATATATATATATTATATATAATATTATATTAAAGACTTATTTTATTATGAAAATCAAGTTAGAGGAGTATGGATAAATATACTACAGTATGGATTAATTTTCAAAATCGTTCACTTATAAGCAAAGCAGCATTGCAAATAGAAGAGTAAGACAAATTTCAAGATCAACCTATAAAACGATTGACAGTTTTTATTAAGTGTATGGATTTATGTTTGAGACAAATAGTATAAAAAATAATAAAATAGGAGGAGAAGGTAAAACAGTAAGGAGGAGAAGGTAAAACAGTAGAACTAGATGAAAGCTTTTTTTCAAAACGTAAGTATAATAAAGTATTCGCTCTTCTACCGTAGTCTTCCGTTTTTCAAAATTCTCAATTTTCTCATGCTTGGAATGTGAAGCATCCATGGTATGTGAGTTGCGGCTTTTTAAAGATCCCAAAACTTGCCTTTCTTCGGAATTTACTACTCTGGCGCGTGTGGGATTTTCATTTATGGATCTCTTAAACCACCCTTTCAAGGTTGGTGATAGTGGTTCATAGTAATAGTGAATTAAAGATCCACACTTTCCATTCATATTGGTAGTATTTGGTTCAGCGTTCGTATTGGTTACTTCACTCGGCAATGGACCAATCACAGCGCCGCTTTTGTCTGAGTGAGAAGGAAGCTCCGCCTCTTTTTCGGAATTTGTTTCTTCAGCATC
Organism: Trachelipus rathkii; assembly: GCA_015478945.1. NCBI lineage: Eukaryota > Metazoa > Arthropoda > Malacostraca > Isopoda > Trachelipodidae > Trachelipus > Trachelipus rathkii. The sequence goes on along the minus strand of JABUQX010027643.1, from coordinate 49,797 downwards.
ATTTCCATTGCAACGATCGTTCTCATTATTAATTTTGCTGTTTATTAGGTATTCAGATAATGGATTTACTTTTTTATTAATCAATTTCCATGTGACTTTGTAAGAACTCAACTGGTTCAAGCTTCTAATTAATATTATTATTTAATTATTATAATTATAACTAGTATCTATTAATTTTTAAATATTTTTATTAAATTATATTTAATTATTATTATAATTATATTTAATTAATAATATTTATATTATTATATTTTATATTATTTATTTATATTATTTTAAATATATATACAATAAAATAATTAATTAATTGTAATTATCATTAATTATTTTATTTAATATATTATTATTTAAATTATGTATATTTAATATTATATTATTATATTATTATTATTATATTATGTGATTATTATTAATTAATTATTTATTATTAAATATAAAATAAAATATATTATTTATTAATTATTATTATTATTCATTAAATAATTATATAATTATTTATTAATTATATTATTATATTATATATTATTTATTTACTTATTATGATATAATTATTAATTATATAATATTTAATATATTATTAATATATTAATGATTATTATTTATATATTATTTATTTTATTATTTAATTTTATTATTATATTATATAATTTATTAATTGATTATTTAACTATTATATATATATATTGTATTATATTTAATATATTCTTATATTTTATTATTATATATTAACTAATTAATTATTATATTATTTATTTATATATTTATTATTTATTTATTTAATTTATATATTATTAATTATTTATTATATTATTATTATATTTATTATTATATTTTATTATTATATTTTATTATTAATTATTATTTATTATATTATAATACAATATTATATTATATATTTGTCATCTATTAATTAGATAATTTAATTATTATAACTACAGCAGAAGTCCTGAAAAGGATAATAGTATTAATTTAACTTATATCTAGAAAAATAAATAAAGTTAAGACTAACTAGGAATTTTTCCTAATTAAAAATTAAAATAAAGAGTCGATAATCTATATTATTGAGCAACGTAAACTAAATATTCGCTAAATAAGCAAACAATAAAGACTAATTTGAATCGCTCTGTAAAGTTATAAGTAGAAGGAGAGATAGATGAAAACCTATTCATATAGTTAATAAAATCTACTTCATTCATGAATAATATCAGCGTATTTAGTATCTCTTATATAATAAAAATATGATTATTACCACTATAAATAAGATGCTTTTATAATTTGAGTCTTAATGCGATGCCCAGGACTAATTTATATGTTACGTGTATTTTTCAACTCTATTTTAACTATGCGCTATATTATAGTGTAAATAATATTTGTCGTTTTTTTTTCTCTCTTATTTTGTAGATATATATCCTGCTCTAGAATAAATTTTCCAATATTTTAGTGCCCTGATAAATTCGTGTAATCTAAATCTTCTCGATTAATTATGTCCTTCACATTATATATTTATATGCCGACATATAATATCAGGCAATAATTGTGAAATGCTTATATAATTATCCAATCTTCATATACGTCGTTTGCTATATTAGTGATCGCTATATCTAGTGGTCACCAATGTAACTTCTTCCTAGAACTCTATAGTGTGTTATTTATGCCTTATCTTAATTTATAGGCTTATCTTATTATATAATAATTTCTCCTTTGATTATTTGTTTGAATTTTTTATATTTATTTATTATGTTAATACTGATATTGAGCTGTGTTAGTGCAATTTTTTTAATTGTATTTGTTCTTACTTGAATTTTTAAATTTTTCTTGTCGTTGGTGTTAATATTATATTATATTGTTATTAATTATATGATACTAACAATTAACTCCCCCTCTATGATCTATTTAGTCATGTCATTAATACCTATTATTATAATTATTATTGATTTATTATATACGAAGATATATCGGTAGTGAATCGCCTGTACATGCGAAATCTGAATCCCTATACTTATTTGCTCTGAAATCTGTTAGTTGAATAAATTAATGCACAAATGACGAGCGCATCAAGTTACGTACGCCCAGGGTATGAGACAACGTGCGCATACACATATGATTATAGTTCATGGAATTATTTATACGAAGAAGTTAGAGAAAACACATTCAAGAGTACTTCCCATACTAATACAGTCATAATCGGTGAGCATGTCAATACTATCAGTAATTTCTAGTGTTACATTCGTGATTACTGATGAATCTCGTCACATACTCGTCTGATAAGTTAATGAACTGTCTAAGAATAAGGTTATCAGCATTCTATAGGATGAACGAGAGATGTGAAAAACATTAAAATAAGCATTGACGTTTGATAAACTAACAGTAATGAACGAAATATTAATCTTCAATGAAAATGTAACTTTCCTATATATAATTAATATAAATAATTATATAGTTTACTTGACTATTGAACTAGTTAGAAGATAAGGTTGAAACCGCTACTTATCTATTGATTACTACTTCGAAGGATATATTAGTATAAATTGTAATTTCAGGTTAGGTCCTAGATAATATACATAAATTATAATACACAATAACTTTTGAATCAAGATGCTGAATATGAAGTGTGACATAATAATATCTATCATATAATGATTATATATATATATAATATAATTAATATTTATAATGTGACATAAACAAATTATAATAGTTATAAGATTTTTGTATAAGCATATATTATATAACATGCTGTCATAGTGTGTCATATCAATAATTTATCTGAGGACAATATGCATAAGTCTCATATAGTTATAGATAAAAATTATATAATCGTTGTAGCGTACCTATACATTCTAAAAATTGAATAAATTATGTAATACTGTGAGATGATAAAAGAATGTACTTGATAATTCCTCCCTTTCAGGGAGAAAAATACTACATAGTGATAATGTGATGGATTCAAGATTTGAGTGGTGAGACTCCTACAGAGGGCAACATCACAGATATTATATCACGGTGTAGGTTATTTTAGGTACTATCTCAGCATAACGAAGATAAAGGTCAGCTCAGACATAGGTCTCTGCATAGCCCAATAATTATTATAGTTATAAATAATTACTAAGAATAATTTATAAATAAGTAATATATACTATAACTTAATTATGAGCGGATTTAATTAGTGCAAATTCCATTCATATTCATTTTAATTCAAAATTGTAGAATAAGAATAGTTAATGTCAAAAATCATACTACTTATATTAATATATAACAATACTAACACCAAGAAGTTTATACTTTATATCGAATCACTCACTAATTAGTATTTCAATCGAAATAATCATATAATTAGAAAAGATGGGTGTCTTTAGAGCCCATAATATAAATAGTATTATATATAATATTACTAATATTTATATTAATAATAATATATAATATATTAAATATTATTATATATAATTATAATATATATATACTATATATACATATTAATATATAAAAGATATAATTAATTATCATATAATATATATTTATATATATAATAATATACTATATATATATATAATATATATAATATATATATATCTATTAATATATCTGGAATTAAGATAATATAGGGTATGTAATTAGATTGAGAAAAAGTATACTATGATTAATAAAGAGAAGTACTCGGAAAGACTTAAAACAATAAGAGTAAATTCATCTGTAGTGAAACTTTAAGTTTAACTAAAATTTTCCCCAACTTGATTGTCCGAAGCACTTTAATACACCTTCCCCCTCTAAAAATCCGGTTTGGGTGACATCTTCGTTTTCTGAAATCGGTGATGTTTCACCTAGAAATATCCCCCATTGAGAAAGCGGCATTTCGATCTGGCTATTGTTTTCCACTTCTACTCAGATTGAGTTGGTCGTGAGGAGGAAAGTGTGTTAAAATACTGGTGAGGTAAAAAATGTACTTTTGAGCCTGTCGTGAGAGTGAAGGTGGTTAGTTATTCTGGCTGCTCTTCCATTATTTACTGTGAGCGTAATTATGATTAGTATATATATATAAAATTAGTGTATTATTTGTGTGAGTAAAATATTGTTATTAGGTCTTTTATTTGATGATTAATATATAGATTGGAGATTATATAATATAACGTGAGTGTATTATAAATTTTTTATAATATAAATATCAGTTCTAATATATATAATTAAAATTTATAGCACCTTAAATATAAAGTTACGATAATATGCAACCAATTTGGAAATATCTCAATCCTTCTAATCTTATTAGGTAATTTACTGATTAATATCATGTGTTGATATTAGCCAAGGATTATATTTTATGATATTTTATTAAATATAGTTTATTACTGTTTTGGATACATATACATATTTTAATATAAATAATGTTAATATTTTTATTAAAAGAATAAATAATACATAATAAATATTAAAATTTACCTATGTGCAAATTGAGAGGCCTAGAAGTTATAGGAATATCAAGCGGTAATTCTCTAATGTATGTGTGAGGTTTTTCATGAATTAATATGGATAATTCGCGTGCGTAGTAAAAAAATTGAACTCAGATCTTATCGAGGAAACAAATCTTCGATAAATATTGCTCCTTTCATTAAATTTGTTTGATAAGTACGATTGAGATTAACTATGCATAAAATTATATGAATAATAGAGAAGCATATTTATTCCACAATATGATTAAGTCTCTCTTTTTAGGCTATTGTCACCAATCAGATGTATAAGTAAATGCCTCTATACAGATGAAGTGTCTTATGAAAATGTAACTGTATTTTAAAAAACTTTGTATATAAAGTTTGATTAAATAATAATATTTTAAATAGTTTAATGAATTACAGGATAATGTGATTGAATTTATTAATTGTACGTGTGTGATACTGTGAGATTTAGTTAATATTAATGTGTAATTAGTCTGATCCCTCATCTAGTGCTTATTGTGTTATTTAGTGTGATTTATCTATTGATATTTTTCTCGAAAAAGCATGGGAATTCACTGCGAATACAAGAATAAATCGAGAGATCGAGATATGCAGGGACGGTTGTGTATTTGAGTGAGTATGGGAAGTGACAAGTGTGTACAGAGCACAACAAAGATTAAGCCGGATGTCGGAGGCGAGAAGGCCGGCCATACTCACACTGCGCTCTTAATCTATTATAGAGGGAGTTGATAGGTCAATAGAGTTCACCTGAGAGCAGAAGCAATTACGAGGGAAAGGTACTACTTATCTCATATGCTCTAATCGTAAGAGCTCAGTGCAGCCATATCATAGCTACTATAGCGTGTGTGTGAGATATTACTAATACAACGATCTCAATAATTATTGATGAAGGAATGTAAGTAAAAGTGCGCGATTCATAGCCTCAGTGAAATAGCGTGAGCTAGACAAGTGTGTGACAGACATTACCACAGAGATAATGGGAGTGGTAACTCACAAGTAGGTCGCAAACTCTAGAGTAACATAGCTTTCATGATTATTTCTAATAGGAGCTATACGATGATCATTGCGTTAATTGAGCTGCTACTCATGATAGAACTACGATACCTAGAAGTAGATAGGACTTTTCAAATAAGAATACCAGAAACATAAAAATAACTCAATCTGAGACCTATGTTAGCCGTGCTTAGTTCAGAGAGTGAGTATCACTAAGGTTGGTTAGATAGAGTAGTGAGATGATGTGCTATGACAAATTGCTCTGAGAATTACATTAAATGTAATATGATCGCGATCGTGGTACAAATGATATTTCGTACATAGATCAGAAGAATTATAGAAAGATTATAAGGAGATTGATTCAGAAGATGAAATGCCAGTTTATAGTCTGTGTGACTATTGATGCCGAATGATTTTATTTCAGAATAGTCTAAGTGCTACGCACCACATAATAAATCAAATGGGGAGTATAAGGGCTTTATAGGTATGTACTATGTAAAGGTAGTTTATATAGGTGAATATGTTTTTCTCAGATAAAATATTAATAGGTGTATTTGTAATGTGAAAGTAAATTTCTGGATAAGATCTCATTTTTAGCATGCAGTGGAGTTCCACTTATGTAAGTCGTAAGACTTTTTCATAGTACCAGTAAGTAAGGTGGGGTGTGTATAGGTCACAATATCTGAGGATACTGATCTATATTGACAATTATAGGTAACTGCAATAGTGGTGATAATATAGATAAAGTAATCTAGTGATGTACAGTTCAAATAAGAGATGATAGCAATACAAAATAACTAGCATTTTACTGAGTTAATTAATGCTTTTTATTATACATAATGTTCATCATAGGCTTAGAAATAAAATAAATAGATGTAGCTGAATTAAGTCTATATCATATCATAATTGATGAAATCTAGCTCATCATAGTTTGTCAATAATGAGGCATGGGTTAATGAGAATATATGGAGTACATATATATATACATCCTTTCAAGGATATGGAAAATTGATAGATGATATTCTATTTATTTAATACTCCTGCAGTAGTGAGAGAAAGATGAGTATGGGTTGGCGCTTTTTATTAAGAAATATTTCACATATCACTGTTTAATGATTGAACTCACTAAAACTATATTAATACATGATATTAGAATGATCGGTGGGGTAAATACTCCTTACGTACATAATAAACCATAATTTGTATATAAATCGTGCTAATGATAGATATTAACATTTTTAACCAATATTTTTTATAAATATTCCATTCCTGGACAACAGATATCAAGAATTAGATAGTCACTGAGGTGCATAATGTATGACAAGAAATGATAGACAGCAGTAATAAGTGAAAAAGGTAATTAGTCTATAGTTAATGAGTGATTTTTAATGTTTCCTTAGGTGCATTTCAATTGGGTTCCTATGTGATCTTATAAATATAGACCATAGTTGACTTATTCTATTAATTTAGAAATATGATTATACAAATAACTTATTTGAGCCATATAATTAGCGTATCTCATTATGAATACCAGCAAGACTAGACTCCACTATTAGACATTGACATTAACTAACATAATATTGAAAGTATATTGATTGGATGAGATTTAAGTTGAGGAGATATTTAGAGGACTTGATGACCTAATAATTATATAATTTAGTAATATTATATAGAATGGTGATATTCTGGTGATCTCACAAATATTCATCTCAACTCTAATCTTACTCACTCACATTAACTTTATCTAGTTAGTTAATGTCAGTACTTAATTAGGTATAGTATCATTAGTTATCTGGCGTAGGTTTCAATTAGTACTACATATTCTGTGGCTACTATCAAAAGTTATATATTTAGTGATTATTTAATAACCACATTTTAAATAATTACTAAGAATGATATACTAATTAGTATGAGTCCACGTATATTAGACTAAGGGAACTCTCAATATTGTAAATGCCTAAGGATAATATTTAAAAAATCACTTCATTATGACTATATACCTTTATATCTATTACTGCTCTCACTGTGATCTTCAATTTCTATTTAACATAAGTGTCCGCGTATCTATTCTTGTATACTAGGCCATAGTATAGAGGTCATAAAATGCCTCCCTATTTCTATATAGATTTATTATGACGTTTAAGGATATTTAGACCCACGATCCACTCAGATTTACAATTCTCATGAATAGTTTTAGAGTCAGTCATTAAACAGATATTGTAATAATATTTCCTTATTATTAAAAATGCGACCAATAACCCACTATTCTTTTCTCCTCATCCGTGGGAAATAATATGTAAATATCCTATTCTCACTCAATTTCATATATATTCCTAAAAAGGAGTTCCTATTTAATTCCCTTCTCCTAATTATTAAAACCCTCATGCATTCAAGCTTTATTGGCAAATAGTGTTCTAAGTAATGCTAAAATTTGTATTAGTGATATATCGCATATACAGCGCATTATATAACTCATAAATTGTTCTAAGTTCTCTATTAAGCCTATATTTAATTCGCGTCCTTTGAGAGAGTGATAGCATTAAGAATTTTATGTCCGAATAGACATCGGAACAATACGCTCGATTAATTTTATTTGCCCTTCCAAATCCTATTATTAAATTGAAGATACCTCACAGGCAATAGAGAATGTAGACATAATCACTATCTCAACATTAATATAGCTTCTTCTCCACTATAACTACCTAGTTCGTGTGGTAAGACTCTAATCATATTCCCGATATACCAGAACTTTATGAGGCGACTCACAATGATTCTATCTTCCAACAGGCTTCATTTTTATAGATATTCTGGTTAAATAATGACTCATTACATCTCGAATCTACTAATGATTGTATATTACTTCAATATCTCATGTGATTAGTCTAAAAAGATTCTCTATTTATTATCGGCTCAGAAATTACGTTATTAGATTTCCACAAATATCCCTAATAATCTTAATATATTTATTCATTGATTATTAAAATCTATATTCTAACCCCTTTATATTTATATCATCTCTAAGTTCTCTCCATCACCATCTGCAAGCTGCAAGACGTACACCTCCGATAAAGGACACTCTATGCAGAGCTGAAATATGCCGAAGTACTGACATCCCAACTCTGATAACGCGCCATCTTCAACTGACTCGTCATAACTTATTGAATCGAAAATCTCACTTTAGCTGATAATATAACTATTACATTTCTCATGGACAATCTAGTAAGTACATATCTATCTCACATTGTCACTTCGCATCACAGAGATCCACTCTCTCAAAGCATCGTGAAGTGTGATTAGAATCTCACAAATCTCTCTCCTTAAGTCTATTGAAAAATGACATAGCTCTGGATATCAGCGAGTCTCACTCCATTCGGTCGCCTGACGTTATGTGACAATATACACACAACGATTTTTTTTTTTAACTGTCTCAATAAATTTATTTAAACAATATATCCTTCTATCAGTAGTACGATATCAATTACTGTCTCCGGTACTGCTATAGCAAATGCATCAGTACTTATTGCATCTTTAGAAGAATGCTATGACAACCGTTCTCGTGATTAGAGCCCTCTCCTCGATAAGGCGCGTCCATCCACCTCGAGAGGAGAGTGAGAGCTACCTGTTAGTTGATCTAGGTCGCTGTCTCGAATACTGCGAAATATTATGTGAAAATTACTATCAATCTCTATTACATCATTTACTATTTCGGAATATCTCATTTTACCACAAACTGATTTTGTATATTCATTGCAAGCCTTATATTTCAACTAATACATTTATTCATCTATTTTACCCTCTCATCTCCTGCCTATGGTGTGTAATCTATCACTATTTCACTTAAATCATACACCCTATATATATCTACCATGACTCTCATTTCCTCTCACGCCTCGATCATCTACCTAGAACTTTTTTTCCTAACACTTTCCTACCTTCTACACTCAATACATAATTCTTCAATTCACTCATTATTTATCAATCAAGTCTTGCTCTCACTAATACCCTTTCGACTTAACAACAAATTATACTGCAGTCTACAAAATCACATCAATAAGCTAGTAACTGCAGTCATATTCACATTATTCACCTCTCAGTCCCACAGTTATCACACAGTTATCCAACTACTATAGCCATACATAACTATTTAAATTATTATTACTAACTTTATATATAATAATCAAATAAGAGTTTCCACTACAGTTTAAATATCACTAAACCCTAAAAAGAAATAAACTAATTATCTTAAAACAAGTTTAAAAATGTACTATGATACTACATATTAACAATAACAATTATTAAAAGACTGTATTTTAACATAGTAAAATCTATTTAACTAATCCAATGAACCTACCACCATGTAATACAGTGTATGAATCTCATCTATAACTTTAGCCTAATGGTACTCTGTGAGGAAATTTAATATTTAATTTAATTATCCTGAAATATTGAAAATTAACAGTTATTAAAAACTACTAGTAGTATTAAACACATGAAATAAATCATTTAATATAAATCAACTGTAAATTAATACAGTATATACAGTAATATAATAATCTCCTAAGTTGTACCTTAGAGCTGGCTTATCAAAATACTGGATCCATTCAATATAGTTGCTTAATATTTAAAGTATAAGAACTGCTTTTATTTAAATAAATCATAAATTTAACGTATATTAATACACCGACTATTTATATATCTAACAAAAAAGACCTACCAATTACCACAATAAATAATAAACTATAATTAATATATACAACATAATATATATTCAGCTATATAGTAAATGGATAGAGTCTATTGCAGGAAACACAAACCTCCTCTATCCGACGAAGGCTATACTAAATTATTTATATATTTCATCACAACATAAGTATATTATAACACTTTCCCCGACAACCTGGTACTGATGAAGTGGGGTGAGCCCTCCTCAGCTCACTATTCCTCCTTTTAAGGATTTCGGTTGACATACAACCCCTTAATTAACAACCCGTGATTGTTACCGAGTGTCTGTCGTTCATATGCTTGTAGTGAGTAACATATCAAGGTGTGTAGTGTGAGAAAATTTGTAGTTAAAACTTTCTATTTTAAAGGGTTCCCCAGTGATAGATTTTCATTGTTAATGGATCTATTTACGTATGATTAATTTATTTCTATATCTATCACTAGCTCTTTTTCCATCGAAGAACAACTTGCAAAACTATTCCATATATATTATATATATATATATATATATATATATATATATATATATATATATATATATATATATATATATATATATATATATATATTATATATATATATATATATATATATATATAATATGGCACCAGAGATGTGTGTCAAGATCACCTTGGCAATCAAATGATTAATGAGATGCAATTACTCTAATTGGTGGTTTGAATAATATAACTTTCTAGTGAGTGTTTATTAATTAAAGGTATGATATTGACATTTAACACTTTCAATTTGATAAATGAATAGAATGGTAATTTGCACAATAAATCAGCTATAAATTACTTTAAATACTCGTAATTATAGCTATAATAATATTGGGCACAGACCTATTTTAAGCTGACCTCTTCGTATGAAGTCCTAACTATCACTCCCGAATCTATTTAGCTTTGGGCTCTCGTTGGAGCCCTCCACCAATCAGATTCCAAATACTTGGCATTTTCTCCCTGAAGGGGGGAAAATGCCAAGCATTTCTTTCTACGCAGTTACAAGTTTTCATATTTGAAGTAGGTGCACCAACGGATTTTATTTGTGTATACAGGAGACTTGCAAGGTTGCCTCGTACATAGATGTATACACACTATGACATGCATGCATATGCCTTACAAAACCTCCATATCTTATTTTTACCCCATATATATTAGAATCAACTAAAATGAATACTAAGTATATATATTATATATAGTATATATATATATATAATATATATACTATATATATATATGATATATCTATATATATATATATATATATATATATATATATATAATCTTATTTATTTATGAACCTACAGAGTGCTATTAATTTTTCTTAAATTTCTTTCATAAAGTCTTAAAAATCTTTAGAAGTCAATAACTATCTTTTACGATGGCTAAGTTTCGAAAATAAAGTAATTATATTCAAATATTATATCTTACTTTATAGGCCTTATTGTTTCAACGTTAAATATTCCAGAATTCTTTGTCTTTTCCATTCTTCTCCGGAATTAGATTAAAATTATCCTAATATGTGTTTAATTATTCTAGAAATTATAATAATAAGGAATTTATTAATCTGATCAACTTACAAAAACTTTTGTAATATAATTGTCAGTATATGCGCTAAGATCAAGTTTTGGAGTCTTATTTACAAAATATATTTTTTAGCAAATTAATTTGTAATAAAAATAACAAAAAGAGGTACTTTCCTACATTTAAAAATAAGCTAATAATAATAAAAGTTCTAAAAATAACAAGGAATAACATATGGGCAAATAAATTAGTTATAAAAATAACAAAAAGATGTACTTGGCAACTAAAATAGATACACTAATAAATGAGTAGGAAAAATATGATAAAGCAATTAAAAGCATCTTTTTAGTGTTATATTATGGTAAGCTAATAATAATAAAAATTGTAATAAATTACAGGGAATATATGGGGAAATAAATTAGTAATAAAAATAACAAAAAGAGGTACTTGGCAACTAATTTAGATACGCTAATAAATGAGTTGGAAAAATATGCTAAAAGATGTCCTTGGCATCGCATTAAGCAATTAAAAGCATCTTTTTAGTGTTATATTTTTTTTCTTTATAAGATCATAAACGCTGCTATTTCATGATGAAGTAAGATTTTATTACTAACTGAATGGTTCTCTTCTCTCCTTCTCTACTTACGAGGGTATTAATGTCTTTATTGTTGTCTTTTAGGAACTTGGTTTACGTTGCAAAATAGCTGGAGCTTCCTTTTTTTTATTTTAATTAGGAAAAATTCCTTAAGTTAGTCATTAACTTTTTAATTGTTACTGTATAAAGTTAATGTAATAATTATTATCACTTTCAGGTGGTCCAACAAGAGACTGCCTCTCAGAATTCTTCAATTGATGATGGAAGCTCTTTGAAATCATACGACGACGGGCGTCAAACTCGTGGGCAGCCATGTATGGGATTTCAATCAGCATAGCCGAAACGAGATAAACACATTCTAGCATCTGTAAAAAATAATTTAATTCTATTTTTATAAACCACTTTAAAATACCATCAAACTTTAACATATCTAACAAAATTAACACTCATCGACAAAAAATAACTTGCATGATAATATTAATAATTAATAATTAATAATAATAATAATAATAATAATAATAAAATAATAATAATAATAATATTAATAATAGTTTAATAATAATAATTATAATATAATATGAATATATATAAAATAATAATAATAATAATAATAAGATATAATAATAAAATTGATACGGATGATCTATTTCATAGTGATATTAGAACAAAATTGATAATGATGATAATTTTATTTCATAGTTATTTATAATAATAATAATAATAATAATAATAATAATAATTATTATTTAATTTAATAATAAATAATAATATAATAATAAATAATAATAAACTATTTATGAAGAAATACTAATAAAATAAATAATTAATAAATAATAATTTTATTTCATTTTATTTACTAATTCTATAATATATTTATATATATTCATACTGGGTCTATATCTAATAAATAATAATAATAATAAAATAATCTATTTATAATAATATATATATATAAATTAATAATAATATGAATAATAATAGATATTTAAATTAATATTAATTCTCCAAAATATATATTTATAATATATTAATAATAGAATATAAATTAATAATAATTATCATATTTTTAAATACTATTTTCTAAATAATAATAATATTTTAATCACATAATGATAATAGTAATAATAATAATAATAATAATATAATAATAATAATAATAATAATAATAATAATAATATAAATAAACTAATATAATATTATATATTATATTTATAAATATATAATTATATAAATTCCTAATGTAAATTAATATAAATATAATAATTATAATTAAATAATTAATTAAATTATAATATATAATATATAATAATATAAATAAATTATATAATATATTATATTAAATATAATATAATAATAATAATTAATATAATTAATAATTATTAAATATAATAATAATATAATTAAAAATAATTTTAACATACTATTAACTATTTAATTACTTATACTACTACACTCTTACTACTACTACCTACTACACATAATAATAATTAAATAATAAATGAATATAAATATAATAATAATAAATTATAAGAATAAATTAATAATAATTATAATATAAATATATATTAAATATAATTAATATATAATAATATAATTAATATATAATTAAAATTATAATATAATTATATATAATAATAATGATAATATAATAATAATAAAATAATATTATAATAATAATTAATAATATATAAATTATAATATATATAATATATATGAATTATAAATAATATATAATATAATGATAATTATATATAATAATAATAATTATTAGATATATATTATTAAATAATAATTTAATAATTATATAATTAGATTATAATAATAAATAATTATAAATAATAATTATAAATTAATAAATTATTATATAATTATAATTATTTTTTAGGATTAATAATATATTATATTTAATATAAGTAAATATAATATATATATATTTTAATTGAATTATTAAATAATAATTGAATAATAATAAATTTTGTATATATATTAATTCTCCCGTAAATATCTAATTTTATCCGTTTATACTATATCTTAAATATCTTTGATTAATTTAAGCTTTTGTTATAATAGAAGGAATATGTAGCTAATAAAAGATTAGTTAAATTAATCTATATACTATGTACCAAACACAATGTGCCTATAAGCTCAGTCTCCCTTGGTTTCAAGAATGGGAATTCTTCTTATATGTGTTAATTTATAATGTTTTCATATTTTGACATATATTGACTCTGTACTGTGCACACAGCATTGTGATTTTTCGGATATGCCGCAGAACATTAAAGCAATCTCGGAGAATATTTCTTTTCATTAATTTTTAGGAGTATATTATCATTCATGTGTGAACATATATCAAGAGAGAGTTCTATATAAATTATGTACCACTCTATATTAGACCATGTCGATAAGTGGTGTGGTAAATATATTGCGCGCTTAAAGCGAGATGTTGTTTATGTTCTTTTATAGTGTAAGCATGTATATTGTGTATAAAAGGGTTATTAAATAAATAGAAGTGGAGATGAGTTAACCATTATTTTGTGATAATATAGACTCTCTCTTATATATAATTAGTAATTATTACACTTTAATAGCCAATATTTAAGTTATCTCATTATTTCGAGGCGACTTGAAACTCTTGTTTGTCTTCTGATATTTTTATCCTTTTTATATATTTACCTTATATTTTTATTTAAAAGTAATATAAAGTTATTTAAAATTAATCCAATTTTATCATTATTAATATTATTTAAAATTTCTTACAACAAATTAAATATTTATTTCCCTTGATGTATATTCCTACAATTTATTAATTTATATTATTAATTATATATTATTATTTATATATTACTATTATTATTATTAATTTAATATTATTATTATTTAATTTATATATTATATTTTTATTATTATATTAATTACTTACTAATTAAAATTATTGTTATATATATTATTTATATATTATATTTATTAGTATTCTTTAATGAATTACCATATTTAATTATTATTATATTATTATTATTATATAAATTATTATATATTTATTAATTATTATTTAATTTTATAATATTGTTAATTATTATTATTTTAATTATTATAGTATATATTATTATTAAATTATTATTATTATTATCACGTTATTATTATTTTTTTAATTATAGAATTTTATAACAAGATTGTCGAAAGATTTAAATTAAATACTTTGATTTTTTTTTTTTTTTTTATTATTTAATTATTTATTATTATTTTATTATTATATTATTATTGATTTATTATTTATTATGATTATTATTATTTTATATATTAATATTTACATTATTATTATTATTATATTATATTTAATTATGATATATATTTATATTATTATATTATTATTATATATTATTATTATATATTATTATAATTAATAAATTATTATTATTATTATTATTATTATTTTATAAATTTAATAATCGATTATTGGAATTATCGTTAATTAGAAATTACATACATATAGGAAATATATTAAAAATCTAAATTATGTTTCATAGGATTTTATATTAGCTTTATAATAATGTTTAGTCCTTTAATTCTGAATTTTTTTTAATACCGCATTTTCTTCATATAGTGACAATATATCTTTATAAATCTAATAAATATTTGATCATGAATGATTTACATACTTAAGAGTCAACAAAATTTCATAATCATTCATTCGTCCACACAAAATAAACTTGTTATAAATATGAAATGAAATTTCAATGCCTAAATTTTAATCTATCCTCTACTACCCTATATCACGCTGATATTCCAAATATGTTAATTTATTTTTTCTAACACTATATGATGTAAAAAGACTTATCTAAGTTAGAAGGAATGTAAGATTTTGCAGATTGCTCAGTATATGAAACTAAACGAATTAATTTATTAAATTAAAATTCACAACTTTTAAAATGTAGACTGGCATATGATAATTTCCGATGAGTATTTAGGCTTCTGGTATAGTGATACCCTTTTTCTCGTGTAACTACTAATCAATGTAATATAATGCCAACAATTATAAATGTTTAGAAGATAATCAGGTAATGTCCTTGATAATATAGAAACTTTCTCGTCCAGTTCGTCCACGAACTTATTAACCGTCAACGATTTTATATACGCGGTAAAGATAAATCCAAGTTGATGAGTCAAAGAGGAGTGGATTTTTAGTGATCATATTTTCAATCTCCTCAAATAGATCACCTTGTGAATAATAGATTGTACTAAGAGTAGCTCTTTCAAAACATAATATGTAGAATAATAAGTTTTCTGCTCCAATGTCTTCGTCAGATAAGTCTACTTACAATTAAACTTTCTTTATAAATGACAGTACACGGGTTGTATGTGAGGCCATAAAAACGGTATGTGTAGCGATCGTAATAAACTTGTTGGTCTGTTCAATTCAGGCTACTCCTTAAATATGTGGCCCATATATAAAAATACCTTCCATATGCAATTTTTATTACCTAATTTCACTTAAAAATTCTTTGGAATATTGAGTTCTATAAATTAAGCTGTTATCATTTGTAACCTAAGTGTTATATACGTTATAGTGTTATACAATGTTTAATAGAGATAAGATGGAAAAATAGAATATTATGGGAATTAATAGGTGCAAAATAATTATTAATGTAAATAAACAAGGGGATTAGGTTAATTGATATTTTTTTTTTTGTAACCTAGAGGTCAGAGATTCGTTTGTGAACCACACTTTATTACTTCTGATAATGTTATATCTTATATCCCTCAGGGTAAACTTGTCCTCAACAATCACATAATCAAAGCAAGAAAAATTTTGCGTATTAACTCTGCTGCTAATTCAAGTTAAAAAGTGCACACTCCGTATCTTTGAAATATTCACTCAACACTGTATATATTCCAATCATTTAATGATGATACAACAATATCCTCACCCATTGACATTTTCAACTATCATCATATTATAGTTGACCTTCATTGACAAAGTAATAGTGTACTAAATGTACTATAATGAGGAAATACAGAAGTGAATAACATTCAATTACAACTTGTGAATAAGTAAAATAATCATGATTTTCAACTCCTTACTTTGTAAAGCGTATCAAATAAACAAGAACTCACTTTTGACTTTATATTATATTATGTGTGACTAACAATAAATTCCTCTGATAATAATATTATAATAATATAATAATATAATAATTAGAATTAACTAATTAAACTAAGAAAATAATACATCATTACAGTACACTATACCGTTCTCAAGCAATTCTCAAGTGAAAATAAACTTTCGAAAATCAATTTTGAAGAGGTTCCTTATCAACAGATATATAAATAAATTAACAACTATTTAGTCAATCATTTTTGCTGAGAATGATATTCCATTCTACAAAATTATAACTTATGAAATTCTAAAGGTAAGATATCAGTCTTCCTAGCTTTGACAAGTTGGATAATCATACTCAACAAGAAATTCATACCTCTGCCGTGACTCAACAAAATGTGGTTCACTGGAAGAACAAATAGGCTGAATAAAATGTATGTCACCAGGATCAATCTGTTTCTGCGCGTACTACCTCATCACTTTGAGTCCGTCAAGTATCTAACTTAGTAGCCATTTGATTTAAGGGTATGAAGTCAAGTACAGGTAAGTATTCACTATGAAGTAATGGTACCATAGATATATTTGAGTTAGTAGTAATATTTTACAGTAACGTTGTGATTTATGTGTATTATATATCTCGTGTAAATATAAATAGAATAATATTAGTACGACAAAATAAGCAATATAAATGGTGACGTGACCCTCGCCCATGCATCAGAATGCATAGGCAACATAGTGTCATCACTTGTGAAGGTTCTTCAATTTCATTTTTATCACCGGACACCCATGTATTTAGCAGCTCACATTAATGTTACTAATTAACACTTCAATCATATGACGTTATAATAATTGTCGTATGTTATGATTATGTATGTTAATCTTTCTCTCTTTCTCCATTATCTACTATCTTATATATTCAATCGTTTTAGTGCTCATCTATTACTATATCAATATTATTTATACTATTATACTATATCTATATAATCTATATATAATAATATATCTTATATATAATATATATCTCTAATATATCTATATATATATATTATATAATATATATATTAATATATATTATATAATATATATATTATAATTATAATTATCTATCTTAATTAATATATATAATTAATATTTAATTATTAGTGTATGTGTATATATATAATATATAGAATATATAGTTAATATAATAAATATATATATACTTAATAATATAATAATATATATTTATATTATTAAATATATAATATAATTAAGTATTATATAATATATATATATTGATATAGCTTTGTATATTATTACTGAAATGAACAGGAACTGATGTTTTGGCAAACCTCAAGGGTAATAGTGTCGTCGTTCCTAAAATTTTTCGATTCAACAGTGGTTGCGTTTTTTTTGCGTGTTATTTATTAACAACCGCCGTGCGGTTTTCGGCTGTTGCAATAAAATAATTTAAAAATTGCTGTGTTTACTATACTACTTACTACTTATATACTATACTACTAACTCACTAGTATACTACCATATAACCTACTTATCATATTTACTCTTTTATACTATATACTTTAAACTACTACTACTACTACTACTATACTACTACTACTATTAATAATCATAATAATATAATTTATACTAAATAAATATAATATATAATAATAGTATAATTAATATAATAATAATAATAATATATATATTTATATAAAAATAGTAATATTAAAAATATATTATTATTACTAATTTTTTATATATATTATTAAAGATTATTATTATTTATTTCATTATTATTATTGATTATTTTTTATTTGTTTATTTTTATTATTTCTATTAGATAAATATAATTATAATTTTAAATTTAAAGATAAAAATATCATAATTTATGTTATTAGTGTGGAGAACTATTGATAATCTCATTTAAATTATTATAATATTATTATTATTTTATTATTATATTATTATTATATTTATTATTATTTATTCAGTATTTTATTATTTCATTTTATTATTATATTATTATTATTATATTATGTATTTTATATAATAGATATATAAAATATAGTTGTATTATTATTTTTTATCATTATTATTATTATAATTATTTTTTTTATTATTATTATTATTATTATTATTATTATTTTTTATTTGTATTATTTTATTATTATTAATTATTGTTTACTATTACTATTTCATCATTTCATTCTTATTAATTATTATTGCATTATTATATATATATTTATTAATATTATTGATAATTATTTATTAAGTTATTATTATTTTTAATATTTTATTATTATTATTATATAATATTTATTATTATTATTATTATTATTATTAATTATTATTATTCATTATTAATTATTATTCTTATGATAACAAATATTTTTTTAAAATGTCAAATATTTTAATGATTTTTTATTTTTGATTCATTATAAATATTATTATTATTTATATCCAGTCTTAATTAAAGAATATAATTATATACAATATATGTACCTTATTGTACTATTATTTTTATTTATGTATTTTCATTATTATTATTATTGATTATATTATTATTATTATTATTATTATTATTTATTATTTTAATTATATATGTATTATTTTTATTATTATTATTATTTTTTATTATTTTGTTTATTTTATATATTTTTATTATTATTATTTATTATTACTTATTTTATTACTTATATTTTATTATATTAATTATTATATTATCTATTATTATTATATATTTTAATTATTTATTGTTTATTATATTAATCATTTTTATTAAATATTAATAATATATTATTATATAGTAAATTAATTATATAATTTTATTTCAAATTTGATTATATTAATTATTTAATTTTATTATATATTAATTATTTAATAATGGCATTAATTATCTATTTATTTTTAGTAAAATATTTCTTATTTTTATGTTTTTTTTTATTTTTAATTTTAATTATTATTTATTTTTTAATGTTTTTTGTATTTTTTAATTATTATTTTTATTTGTATTATTTATTTTTTTCATTTACTATTATTATTATTATTTATATTATTATTGAAT
This sequence comes from Trachelipus rathkii, assembly GCA_015478945.1. Classification (NCBI taxonomy): domain Eukaryota; kingdom Metazoa; phylum Arthropoda; class Malacostraca; order Isopoda; family Trachelipodidae; genus Trachelipus; species Trachelipus rathkii. The sequence continues at coordinate 29,375 of JABUQX010027643.1, read as the reverse complement.
TATTATTATTATTATTATATATTGATTATATTATTATTTTATTTATTATTATTCATTTTTGTTGATATTTATTCAATTTTATATATTATTATTCGTATTATTATTATAATATTTTATTATTATATTGTTACTAGACATCATATCAAACTTTATAGAGATGATACTCTTCCATGTGTCTCTCATGCAAAGGTTCTACAGATAATACTAAGTTTATTTTTTTCTAATTTATCATATTAAGACCATTGCAGGAGTGAGAGATTGAAGACATCTCGGATGATGTACCGGACCATATATGTACTTGGTAGTAAATGTTAATTTATTTCTTTCCAGTTGGGCAGCAATATTTTGAAGTTGGGCAACAATATGTTGAACTTCTTTCGTGACTCTGAGATGTGAATTATTGTTATATAATATGTTCTCATAAAAAATGGCGCATGTTTAATTTTATATTGTAGGTTGGCTAGAGTTGCCAATCGAATAAAGTCAATGCCTTCAGCACAGTCATAAATGAAAGATCCTGCATAATATCATCTCTGCTGCTCGATAATCGAGTAATTTTTATCTTGAATTACCATTGTTCTACGGTTTAATTTTCTGATAGCATTCCTCTACAGTAGCGACCTCCAAACTTTTTGGATCAACGTACCCCTAGACGAAAAATAATTATAAGTTGTTAATTTCAATAAAAAATAAATTTTATATTTTTTAAAATAATTTTAAAAATAATTTTTTATTTTTTTGATATTTTTACAAAAATTTTAATTATAATTATAATATATGATGTATTTAATAATTAATAGTAATATATTAATATATATATAAATTATAATATAATATAATATAATATAATATATAAGACACAGTGACCAATGAGAGAACCTTACAATCAAGTGATACACGATCTTATACTTGCAAGTGATCGTGAGCCTACTTCGTTGGCGTACCCCCAAATATCACTTTGCGTACCCATAGGGTACGCGTACCCCACTTTGGAGACAACTGCTCTAGAGTTTGAGATTTACGTTTTGCCTCAATTTTCATTTTTTGGACAGATTATTAATCAGTAACTTCTCTCATGATACAACTTTTTCTTTTTCACAAGCTTCTCCTATTATTATTTATACTTGTACGATCATAGTGGATTTTTCTAAATTAGTGGTGCTTCTTCCTTGAGAATTGCTAGAATAGGTTTTATTGCTATTTTGCATTTAGCAAATTCATTTGACTCTTTCAAGAAAAAAACTCTAACCACACGCTCTTTTTTCTATCCGTAACACTCATTTTTTTTCTCATGTGCGAAAAGTTCTGAAATTTAAAATTCTTATTTATTTCGTGAAATTTCTACTTTATAATAAAATATTTGGATTTCTTTATGAGATATATTTTTTTTTTTATTTGATAAAAAAACTGAAATATTTATTTCAGTTTCCTAGGGCTAAGGCATATGAGAGTATTTTTAAAAAGATAACATCCTGGACAACCGCGTTTAGGTTGGTGGCTAAGACTAGTGACAAACGTGTTGCGGTTGCACAATTGCCGGTTGTTTGATAGACTTAATGACATAAACCCGCCGAGTCTGCGTTGGCATGTTGCGGATTGCGTTTGTCATAAAATATGTGCCACCGGTTGTCCGCCATTTGCCCTGTTTGCGATAGGTTATTCCGTTCAATTGATGGTGTAATGAAGGGTATATATATTATAATATAATATATGTTTTATATAAATATATTACAAGAAAAAAGGTGTAGGTTATATGACTTGATGCCCAATATGATATTTAATTTTTGTTATTTTCATATATTTTGTATTATTGATATAATAATTGTTTTTCATATTATTATCATTATAAAAATTACTTTCATTTATTATTATATATAGTTATTTTTTTGTTTTTAAATATATTTATTTATTATAATAAATAAAGTTCACACCTCAACGGGCATAGCCCTAATTCAAGGAGTAATAGGGAACTAATTTCTACCGTATAATAGGATCCTGAATAATCATAGGATAAATACGATCCTTAACTGAATCCTTATGCCATGCTCGAACTTCCGTACGTCCCTACCGTTGTTTATGTGCCACTTTTTAATTACTTAGTACAAATTTGTTTAAAAAAGCATTTTTAGGTTTATTTACTATAGAGGTTGGCGGCTTTTTATAAAAATGTCATGTAATGTTTTCATGATATTGTTAAATAATGAATAAACTTTGACTCGATGCGTAAGCATGCTAGGAAAATTAACAAATGTTAAAAAGTAATATAAGTTGATTATTAGTTTTATAAGTAGTCTCAGCGTAACTCGTTTATAGTGGTATAGATTATGTGAACTTAAGTTGTTGGTAATAAAAATTAATCAACATTACACTAATAATATAATTAGTTTAACCTTACTATTTTATCCACTATAAATGGTCTATTATTATATAAAAAGGTATTATAACAACTTATGTTAATGGTTCACCTAGGCTCGACGTAACAAAGCGTAACATAAAGCTCGCTTGGGGTAGAAGTAATGTATCATAACCGGTTAGTGTCAATTTAGGTCTCTCAACAACGTGATATAAAATGCGTAAGTACATTATAATGTGGACTTCTCAAAAGTAGCCCCGACCGAAACCTGATATGCTCAAGTTGGAGATGTGCTGAATAGAAGAATAATAAAACTATACAACTCTCATCTACTTTATAGTATTATATAGTATATTAATAATATATATAATATATATTATATATATAATATATATATATATATAAATATAAATATATATATATTACTATAATATAAATATATATAATAATATATATTAATATATTATATATATAAATTATAATTATATTATTATAATATTATATATATAATATTAATATATAATATATTAAACATTAGATTCAGTAAATTCTAATAATTTAACTGTTACCTAACAAATATTATTATCATAAAACTCGCAAACGATAACGCAGTCAAATTATGGCACAAAATAACTAGCATAAACTGACATAAACGGGAATTTAATTCTCTCTGCACTCAATGTTCCCAATAGCATCGGTATACTTATATAGACAAGCAGTTGTTAAAAATTAATAGATTAAATTGATATAATCTATAGTTTTTTTTCAATTGGTTTGTGCTTATATAATAATTTTTAACAGCTTAATAACATAAGATTAGTATTTTTTTTATAACTGTAAATCAATTCATAGGAAATTTCAGGATACTCCGTGTGAATCATTTAAAAAACTTAGTGATTGCGTTGGCTCAGTGAAAAAATTGACATTATTTTTGATTATGTGCAATGAAATAATAGATATCTTAGTAGATAGAAACGTGGTTATATATTTTAATTTGTTCTTGAGACAAATATATCTTTGTAATTGACCAAGTGTCTTAATATTATAATAACAAATAATATAATTAATAATAAATAATAATTATAATTAATAATATAATAAATATTCAAATAATAATAATTAAATAATAATAATAATAAGTATATATAATAATAATAATATTAATTTATAAATTATAAACTTAATTAATAATTAAATTAAAATAATATAAATTATATAATAAATAAATTAATATAAAAATACTATATTAAATTTCACGTATAATTAAAAAATTATAGTCAAATATATATTAAACTACAATATATATAATTAGAGAGTATAAAGAAGTGATTATACGGCTCGAGACCACAAAATAGCTCTCTCGCTTTCTGTGGATCACCAATTATATGGATCCTTGTTCCATGAGAAATTCTTAAATTAATATATACGTTTCCTGTGAGAAGTTGTGTATATTTGATATTACTCGCTGTTGATATTTATAAAAAATAGTGGAATATTGTTATTGATTTTAGAATAATGAATAGAAACTTTAGGTGGATAAAACATATTAATATATCATATAATATATACTATAAATATATATTATATATTATATATATATTAATATATATATTATATATATATATATATATATTTTAAATAATATATTATAATATATATAGATATTATAATTATATATTATATATATTAATGAATATAATATATAATATATAATAATATACTATATATATATATATATATATATATAAATAATATGATATATTTATAAAATAAACTTATAATATATATATAATATAATTATATATATATATATAATATATTTTAACTATATAATATATATTATATATATATATATATATTAATATAATATATATATAATATATTATATATATATATATATATATAATAAATATAATTTGATTATGATGTTCACTTATTATTATAACTATATATATAACTATAATATATATCTAATTAATATATACTATATATATATATATATATATATAATATATTATATTATATAATATATTAATATATATTAATTATAAGATATTAATATATATATATTATATATATATATTATATATATATATTATATATTATATTATAATATATATGATATATATATATATTAATATATATATATATATAATTAATATTATAATATATATAAATATTATATATTATATATATATATAATATATTAATTAATATATATTATAATTAACATATATAATACTTTATATAATTATTAATATATATATATTATAATATATATATATATATATATATATATATATATATTTATATATATTATATATTATAATATATATATATAATTATATATATAATATATAATATATATATATATATATTTGACATATATAATATAATATTATAGTATATTATATATATTATATATATTAAAAATATATATAATATAATATATATATATATTATATATATATTATATTTAATATTATATAATTATATGTTATATATATAATATATATATATTATATATATATAATTATATATTAAAGATAATTAATATATATTATATATAATAATATATATATATATATATATATATATTAATATTTATTATATATTATATATAATATAATAGATATTATTTATTATAACATATATAATATATATATATTATATTATATATATATATATATTTATCATATATATATATATTAATATATATATATATATATATTAATATATTAGTGAGTGAAAGATGCATTATCGGTTGAGATACAAAATAAAAGTATGATTTTATGTCTTTCTGAGATCGAAATGATCTTTATTGGTTCCAGAGAAATATTGATAAAATATATATTACAGTATATTTATATATAATATACTTATATAATATAATATATATAATATTTATATATATATTATATTATATATTGATATAATTATATTATATATAATATATATATATATATTAATATTATATATTATATATATATATATACTATTATAATAATATATATATATATATATTATAATATAATATATTAATATATAATAATATATATATATATCTATATATATAGAAAAAAAAAAATAAATTATATAATTTTTATTTTTTTATTTTATTTTTTATATTTGTATTTTTATTTTTATTTTATTTATTATTTTTTATATCATTTAATTATAAATATATAATATATATATTATATTAATATATTAATATTATTATATATATATATATATATATATATATATATATATTAATATATATTAATATATATATATAAAGTACTATTAATTATATTTAATAATATATAGATATTATTAATTTATATATATATATTAATAATATATATATTATATAATATATCTGTTTTATAAAATTAAATTTAAGTAGTTAGTTGTGTATATATATTTGAAGTTAAATATATATAATTCCTTTATCTGCGAAGGTTATATGGATCATATTAAGATAAATTTTCCATTATAAAATAAAATTTCTTTAATTTTTTAAAAATTTTCGAATCAGTACACATAAAATTTTTCTTTTATGATGAGATGTAGTGATAAGCCGATTGTAACAAGCCTCCTATACTAGGCACTGATAATATTGATGATCTGAGGATATACTATATATAGATAATGTAAGTAGAAAAAATATATTTTTTAAATTTTATCTTTTCTATAATAAATTCGATAAAATAATTGGGTTTATTAGATAAATTAGTGAGGACCAAACTCTTGAGCACAGATAACTCCCTCAATATTAAAAATCGAAAAATTTTTAGTATAATTTATATATTGTATGGTATAATGTAGTTATGCTATAATATAATTATCTATTATTATTTAGATGATATATAAGTGATATAGATATGATCATTTCCCTATAATATAAAATTCTGAAAGTTTAGATTTAGATAAATTGTGATGAAAATACTCATAATGAGAATTTTATGAAAAGTTTCCATAAATTTCCCTGTAGAATGACTCCAGTCCATAAGAAAAAACATAATATAATAATCAAACGTTATTAATATGGCATAAATAAAAAATGTCATATACCTATTTAGTGTTATATAATAGATATATTATATAGTCCCAATAATGGTGATTATATACCATTAGAATAAATATATTTTACCGAATCTTTATATGTCCTACTATTTATTAGGTGGGTATGAAAAATAGGATCTCAGCTCCAGCTCAAACCTTTATGATATTACTACTATTTAAAATTATAATATATTATATTATATATTAAATATATATATTAAATATATATATATATAGTACTATGATATAGATCTTAATAATTTCACATATTATATACGTATATATAAATATATATATATAAAATATATATTATTAATTAATATTAATATAATATAATTATATATTACCTTTGTAATTATAGAGAACGTATTGAACATGTAAGCTAAAAATCTATTCACTTATTAGATAAAGCTAAACAATTATTTACTTTTTTAAATAAAAAAAAATAAAAAATAATTAAAAATTAATATTGAATAAGTTAAAAAATAATTTAAAATATATTGCAAAATATTATATTTAGTATTTAAGGAACATCGGTATTATATAATAATAACTTTTTTTTTTTTATAAATTAAAATTTTATATCATAGTTAAATAATTTAGAATTAATTTAAAATATAATGAATTAATAAATATTCAAATTATATATTATCTTTCTTTTTGTAAATATTAAACAAAATTAGCAAATTGTATTTGTAACAAAATTAATAATTTTTATTCAAAATATTTCTGAAAGAAATTTCTCGTTATTGTTTATTTACTTTCTCATATATTTATATAATTATATTTATATATTAAAGTCAAAAAGATGACATTGATTTAATATTCACAAAGATACTTATACACTACTCATTTCTTTCTAGAAGAAAAAATTTAATCAATGAAAATTTACATATATTTTTTCAATTTTTTTTTATTTATATTTAAGAATAATTTATATATTATATTAATTAAATATTATATATATATTTTAATTAATAAACTATATATATAATATATTAATATATATATATTAATTATATAATATAATATATAATTATACTATATATATATAATATATGTATATATATTAAATTGATATATATATATAATCTATATAGTATATATATTTATATATATATATTATTACCCTATATATATTATATATTATTTAAAAATATATATATTTATATATTATATATATAGTATATATATATAATATTAATATATATAATATATTTAATTTATATATACTATATAAATATATATATATATATATTTTATAATATACTAATTATATTAAATATTTTGAGTGATGGGTAGGCTAGTCTTGTATTCCAATTAAAACTTTCGTGCTATAATTACTCATAACAAAGAAGATCTTATCATGTATTATAAAGTAAATTATATATATTAATAATTGATTGTAAATTTAAAATCACTTATAACCAATTGTATAAAATTTGTATTTAAAAAGTATAAATAAATATTAGATTATATAAGTATTTCCGACCTCTACGTATGCTATAATAAAAGTATTAATTAAATATAAACTAATACTAATAAATTTGCGTTTATAACTTTATTCTTTCTAAATATAACCTCGTTAATGTGTATTTTTACATTTTGAAAAGAAAAATTTGAGGTAGCGATCATTGTTTTAATTATATATTATTTTGTTTTTTCTCAAATTAACAGTTACTTCGTATGTTTATATATGATGTTAAAGTTGGAAATAAACATAACGATTTATAAATAATTTAGCTCACACATCCTACACTCCCTAATATAATTATATATATATATATATATATATATATATATATATGATTATATATATAATATATATATTAATAAACTATATATATATTAATATATATATTAATAAATATATTAATAAATATAAATATATATTATATATATATAATAATATATATATTATATTATATATATAATATTATATATATATATATATATATATATATATATTATAATATATATATATATATATATATATATATATTAAATTATATATATATAGTATATATTAAATTAAGAAAAATATAATAATAATCTACAAATTTTCTGTAATTAATATTCTCTATATTCCACTGTGCATACATTATCAAAATATACTCAAAATATCACTTGAAACTGTTACTTTAATATTATATATATAATATATATATATATATATAGATATATTATATAATATTTTTATATTAAATGTATATAATATATATATATATATATATATATATGATATATTTTAATATATTAAATACATATATATTATATATATTATATTATATATAAAATTTCTACAACAAAGCTTGATATATATTATATTAACATATATATATAATATATATATATATAATAATATTAATTATAACTAATCAGTTTTATGAACTTGTGATACTCCATAGAAATCCTAAATGTATACTAAATTCTCGATGTATTTCAGCATAATATATATATAATATATATATATATATTATATTATATTAAATATATATATATACTATATATATTATTATTATATTATATATATATATTATATATCATATTATATATTATACCTATATATTTATTATATAATATTATTATATAGTATATTATATAATATATTATATTATATATTAATATACTATATATTAATATTAATAAATATTAATATATATTATATATAATATATTATAATATATTATATTATTATTATTATAGTATATTATATAATATAATATATTATATTAATTATATATATACCCTATATATAGATATATATAAACATATTATATATTATATATTATATAATATATATATATATATTATTAAAATATATATATAATATATATTATTAATAGTATTATATTATTATATTATATTATATTATATTAATATATTAATATTATATTATATATATATATATATATAGTTAATATTAATTAATATATTATATATAATAATTTAAATATAATAAATTATATATATATATATATATATCATATATATTATATAATATATATTATACTATATAATAAATTATAATATAATAAATAATAATAATATATATGATTAATAATATATATATATAATATAAATAATATTAAATATATATATTATATAAATTTTATGCAAAAAGGAATTGAATCAAAATTACCATTACTATATGTATATATTATTTTACAAATTTTTTATATACTTTGAATCTGAATATTTATATATATATTATTCTACATATAAATGATTTTAATTGTATTTTTCCTCCTTTTGCCTTGGAGCTTTATTATCTACGCAATAAAATTTAACTTTAACTATGAAAATAACTATATATATAATAATAAACAATAATTTACTAAATTATATAATAATGAAATACGAGTAAAAATATATAATTTATAATAATGTATTCAAATTTTTTCATAAATATAATTATAAGTTAATTTTCAATAATGCATAAGTATTGAATTTATTTTTTACTTTACATCTGTTAAATACGAAAAGCACTTAAATATTAAATTAAAATAATTAATAATTAATATAATAATATATATAATAATTAAAATAATTAATACATGATATAATTAAATATTTATTAAATATATATAAATAATTAAAATAATTTAATAATAAATTGTTGCATAAATAACACCTTTAAATAATAATAATAATAATTAATATCATTAAATTATTTATGAATAATAATAATAATAAATAATAATAATATAAAAATAATAATTAAAGCACTAACTAATATAATATAATATTACTATAAGAAAAATATTAAAATTATTGGTTACATATTATCATATTATTTATATATATATATTTAGTTAATCAATGAGAATGAGTTAATAATTTTTTTTTTGTTTCTTTTTATATAACTAACAACCTATGTATCTTAGCGACAAAAATTATGCTATAATTATATATACTATTATATAGTATCATTATATTAAGTTGTTCACACACACGTTTCTCATAATTATAGTATGAGTTACTATTCTCTATCCTCAAAATAGCATGCCCGATGAGATGCCTGTGCTTTTTAGAGAAAATGTTACGGATATTTTGCATATGCCGGACGGGATTCCCCCGCCTAAACCCTCCTATAAGTAGCCAAGCGGAAATTTTAAAATACATTTTAATAAAACGTATACTTACTTTATCTATCTGATACATTTAGTCCTTATATATTCCATTGATATTAATTGCAAAATTTTTTCCATTGATATTAACTTGATAATTTACCATCTTTATAATAAATGGTTATAAAGGATAAAAATATTATATACTAACATCAAGAGATGAATACCATGAAGTATGATAATGTATTATTATTTAATTATAATTATTATTAATTATTAATATTAACATTATTTATATTATTAATTATTATTATTATTTAATTATTATATTATATTATTTATATATAATTATTATTATTATTTATATTTATAATTATTATTCTTATTTTAATTATATTATTTATATTTATTATATATTATTATATATATATAATTTAATAATATTATATATTTATATATATTTTAATATTAGTTATTTAATATTATTATTATATTATTGTTACTTTATCTGATCAGTAGATTATGGTTATCTTCTTTTTTAATTATTATTAATTATTATTATAATTATATTATTTAATTAATTATTATTATATATATATATTATTAATTATTTAATTACTATTTTATAATTTATATATTTACAATATCCTTGAAATTATTTATTATATTTATATATTTTTGAAAATTATTCAATTTATATATTATTATATATTTTATAATTTATATTTATATATATATATATATATTATTATATTTATATTTTATTATAATATTTTATATTATATTAGTATATTAATATAAATATTAATATATTTATTATAATTATTATATATTTTATATATATAATTGTATAAAATTTATTTTATATTATAAATTCATATATGTAATTTTTCTTAATTCAAATATATATATATATAATTATATAGGTTATATCTTGTTTATTGTTATTGATTTAATTTGATAATTACAGTTTCTCTCCAATATATATTAAATATCATATTACTCTTTTATAACTTCTCTATTCATTATTTTATTATCATTATTTGATTTTATTATTTCTAATTCTCAGATATTTCATTTAATGTCCAAATGCTATTTTATTACTGTATTTTGATGTGATTATATTTAAAGATTACTATGGTTTAACCATTTATCTAATTGTTTAGTCTATAGTATCCTGATCTTTGTTTTATTACTTGTAGAAGGACAATGGTTTATCGAAATCAAATCGAGATTTATTTAAAAATATATTCCTATTATTATTATTTAATATTAAAATAAACTTATTTTCTCTTATCATCATATTAATTAATATTATTATTTTTAAATATTTAATATATTATTATTTATATAATTAAATTATCTATATTATATATATTTCTTATTATTTTATATTATATTTATTATTTTATTATTATTATTAATTATTATTATTTATTTATATTAATTTATATATTATTATATTATATAATTAATATATTTAATATATCAATTATTATTTATTATTTATATATTTTTATTATTTATTATATTATTATTAAATTATTTTATATGATTTAATTTATATTATTATAATATTATATATTTATATATTTTATATATATATAATTAATTATTATTATTATATATTATTAATTATATTATATAATTATATATTTTATATTATTTCTATTAATATTATGATATTCATTAAATAATTATTTATATATACATTTAATCTATTATTTAGTAGATATCATGTTATTATATCTTAGAAATGTAAGTATATTATTTAATCTATATATTCTTAATATTTATAATTGCTACTCTGATTCATTTAACCAAAATTTATAATAGAAACCAAATAACCTTGTATTGATAAATATATAATAATATAATAAAATTATAATAATAATAATAATAATATAATAATAATATAATTAAATAATATAAATATATAATTATAGTTAATAATAATTAATTATAAATAATTTATACATAATTAAATTAAATATATAATATAATAATATATAATCCATAATAATATTAATAATAATATATAATAAATATAATTCAAATATATATAATTAATAATATATTAATAAATAATATATAATTAATATATTATAAATAAATTAAAATAATAATAATAATAATTATGTATTATAATAATATTAATATTAATAATAATAATTTACAACAACAATAAAATAACAGTAGCAATAACAAGAATAACTAAATATTTATGGATATAGCAATATCCATATAATATATTAGTAATAATAATTAATAAATATATTAATAAATAATTATGAATAATTATTAATAAATAATAATATATAATTAAGTTAATAATAATATATTAAATAATAATATAATAATTAAATTAATTAATTACAATTAAATAAATTAATAATAATAATAATTATAAAATGAAAATGGCCCCTTTATATTAATAATGAAGTTAAATGATCTTTATTAATTTATTTTCATCATATGATTAATATTAATAGAATTATAATATATGAATATTTAATATGTAATATAAAAAGTTTAGGAAACTTATATCGGTTAAATGAATCTGATTTACGAATTATCATTCAACCTCATAGATATAAATAAAATATATATATATATTAATATATATATATTATAATATATATATTATAATATATTATATTATATTATAATATATATATTATAATATTATAATATATTAATATAATATATAATATAATACTATTTATATATATATATATATATATTATAACATATATATATATATATATATATTAATATTAATATATTAATATATTAATTATATTATATATAATTATATAGTATATATTTATATATATATATTAATATATATATATATATATTAATATATATATATAACTATATATTATATTTATATATAATAATATATATATATATTATATATATATATATATATGATATATTATATATTATATAATATTAATTGTATATATATAATATTATATACTATATATATATATATATAATATATAATATATATATATACTATAATATTAAATTCATAAACGTATCATATATATAATAAATCACTCTTAAACTAAGTCTGTTTATTAAATTTTCAAGTTAGTTATAAAGTACTCATTTGTGCACAATTTATAATGTCTTAAATTTTTAAACTTTCAGTTGTTTTATTTTTTATAAACTTTAAGCATGAACTATTTTATAAATAATTATATTTCCTTGTTGCAGTTGCTCTCCTGTTTTAGAAATAACAAAATACATTTTACAAGTTTATCTCTTGTCGTCACGAACATTCCTTACTCAACATGTACAAAATAACCCTTCAAAACCTTCAACTCTCCCCACAAATTCATCTGGCAATGTTGGCAACAGTTCTGTTATTCCTAGCAATTTGGAAGAAGAACGAGAGAAATTAAAGAGTGCTCTGGTTCTCACCCAAGAAAGTGCAGCAATACAAATTCTTCTGGAAGCAGCAGTTAGCACGGAAGAAAAAGTAACCATATTACATATGAAATTTAGTATTATATACACATTAAGTAAGAAAAATACTTTGTTCTTAATACTCGTATATATTTTTCAGAAAGTAGGAAGTGGTTTCATTTTACAAGAGATCAGAAGTATTATTTGTTCCTTCCTTCATCAAGCATTTATAAAAGACACAACCTTAGCAAAATTAGTGCATTTTCAGGTATGTTTTCTGTTCTAATAGTTTTTGGTTATAAAATTCTTTGGATTTTATCATTTATTGTCATTTAAGATGAAACGAATTCAGTTTTGCAGCAAGTTTTTTGAAACTGGTTACTTTCTTAATAATCAACTTTGATACTTATGCTACTATGATATTTTAGAAGTTAGTTTCTTTAATATCATAACTAGCATTTAGAAAAGATGCTAGATTAGCTACTATTAATTCTTTAGTCAAATTAAATACTGTAGTTTGTAGATACAGTACATTACAATTATTGCTATATGGCTTATGCATAGTTATATATGATGCATAAAGGATATTATATAGTTTATATGGAAAGTAAGGAATATTACTTTCGAATTACGTGAATGTGATGAGATTCCTTATAATTAATTGCGAAATTTGATCATTGCAACATCAGAAATTCCGAGCAAATTAACAAAGAATACCGACAAACTTTTATATTCATATTTGATTAATATATGATATAGTTTGCATATATTTAAGGAGGAGTCAGAGGCAGAGTTTTCAACATTCTTGCTCTCCTAAATTTCTTTAAACTGTAGTTTTCTCAGATTTCCATATCTTTATGATGGTTGACAAGGGTGCGGATGATTTTGCTGAAGAGCTATTACTTAGTTGCTGCAAATCTATCATGACAATGTGCAGAAACACTTCACGGAGAGTAAAGAGCATTCAGAAAAACTAGTATTTGGCAGTCAGAAAATGAAACTGACAAAGCATCACAGTAATTTTGGAAGTAGTCATCAAACTCTTCATACCAAATACTCTTTGGATCGTTGATCCAAAGAGTATTTGGTATGAAGAGTTTGATGACTACTTCCAAAATTACTGTGATGCTTTGTCAGTTTCATTTTCTGACTGCCAAATACTAGTTTTTCTGAATGCTCTTTACTTTTCACTGATTTTGTTGTATTATCTATCTTATTTCTCAAGAATTTCATTTTGATGCCATTGCTCCATTTTCTACAACCAAGTATATGTAGCTTTTTTTTTTACTTATCCCGTTATTTGCAACCTCAGTGAAACAAAATTTGCTTTTCCTTTGTATGCCTCGCGATCTGTAACGTTATATGAGGAATGATCTGAGGTTTCTATTCTTTTAGACATATTCACTTAATCATTTACCCAGTAGGTAAACAGCAAATTTAAAATATTTATTAAGTAGCAATTAACTGTCTTGTTTCTTATAATAAATAAGATTAGTATTTATTATTTAGTAAACTTAAAATAACTTCAGCCTGGCAGTCCTAAAATTATTTTTCAACCTGTTCACTCTGAAATCTGAGTACATATCAGTTATATTTATATCAGAGTCAGAGATTTAGTATATATGAAGTTGCCAGAATGCCAGTTGCCACAGCCTACTGCGTACTCACGCTGGAGATAGACAGTTATAGCTTGTATAATACGCATTCTGAACGTGCATGAACAGTATGATACCAGTAAGACCAATTACTCTCAAGAGTCTTTAGTTTTTACCCCTAATGGTGGTAGCTGATAAATGTTAACATAATAATGATATTGCAAGAATGATGAATTAATTTATTCACAGATTATAGCAATGAACTCTTGTTACTGTTAAGTAATGATTTTTGTTGGAGATAACTTCAGGGAAGAGAAACTAATATGCGCAAAGTAGTTTTGTGTGTTAGAATACTCTATATACAATCACATACCGTATAGGAAGGATTAAGCAAAATGATTACTACCTATCCCAATCCTGAATATTATGTTGACGTTTGTATTAACTTAAGGCCAATTGAAGACAAATACATATTTACAAGTAGCATAATAATATAATGCATAATGGAGATCCATATTTAAATTATAAAATATGAAAGAAATATTGAGTAAGCTGCGAAAAAAGAACTGAATCTTTATTTAATTTGATTGATTAGGACTAATTGTTTTAAAAATACTGATAGCATTACTTACTTTAATAGATGCAGATAACCGAGAAATCAGTTAGAAATAGCAAAATGTAAATTATCATTTTATCACACAATGCATGAATGGCGGTCAATCTCGTAGTACAAATCTTGACTCATACTAATAAATATTAGAATTTCAGATATCTCCCTCATTGGATAAGTCATCAGTACTTTCCTTAGTTCTCCCAGTCAACTTTTTTTTGTTTTTTTTTATATTATATATATATATATATATATTATATATATATATATATTTATATATATATATATATATATATATTATATTCATAAAATATATATATCTATTATATTTTTATATATATATATATCTTTCTTTCTTTTCACCTTCCTCTTTGCCCCAAGATGGGGTAAGGTGCTGTACAAGCATGGGAAAAAAAAGCCGTAGGAGAACATGACAAACGTCGAAAAGAAAGCCCAGCCTACCGCCCCTCTGTACCATTAAATTTGTGAGAGCTCGTCACAGACAGAAAATCCACCCTAAGAGCATAATGGGACCCGCGAACGGACCCTCACTAGGTAAATCGTCAATTGTAAGGTTCATCCCCTGCCGCAGGTTGGCCACAACCATGCCCCATACAAAACCACGCCATTCTCTCCTATCATGCACCTTTATTCTCGCCTCTGCCAATACTCACATTTCTCTCCTTCAGACATTCGTTCACCGACTCAATCCACTTTCTCTTTCGGTCTCCCAGCCGGTCGGTTCCCAACACACTCACGACTATACATCGCGCTAACCACCTACTATCATTCATCTTTCCACATGACCAAACCAATCTCAACATACTTTCATTTTATTCTTCATTTACCCTTTCTTCACAGCCACACCACTCTCTAATACGTTCATTCTCTCATTTTATCAAATTCTTCTCACACCTAGCACACCCCTAGATTGTCCATCTGAACACATTGAAAACTTTAGATCTATCCTCTTATCCAGACCATAGTCTCACTTCCATATCAATAACACAGGTAACAACATACCTCAAATGTAAGACCTAATGCACACTCAAGACTTAGTCCTTTGCATTCACCAACGATTTAAATTGCACCAGCCACCTTCCTGCCATTCAGAACTTTCCTACTACACTTCTTGGCATCGTCCCGTTTCCCTTTCTCATCCAACATATACCCCTAAATTATTTAAACTCAGACACTTGTTTCTGCGCTGCTCACCATCTTAACATAACTTCACACTGAGGATGTCCTCACTCACAACCATAACGCTACTGTTTATCCACGTTTAACTTTCAAGCCCCCTTTCACTACCACCCTGCCAATTCTCTATCAATCCTCTCAAACTCTCTCAGAGTTCGCCCACACAGAACCAAATCCATCCGCATATAAAGGTAGGGCACCTTCACTCAACTCCATTCTCCACCATTCTAACACCATTTCCTGCATCCCCACCTCGAATTCTTTATAGCCCCATCCATTATACAAATTGAATACCAAGGAGAAATAACACAACCCCTTCTTACTCCGGCTATTCAATCCCTAAACCAATCACCTCATTGACAGCCATTTTTATTCTTACACGACGCTTCACTATCGTCCATACATACTTTTGATTCCTTCCAGAAGCCTACCACCAACACCAATTATCACTAACACTGCCATAACGCTTCCCTATTAAACTTATCATACGCCTGTTGCAAATCATAAAACCTAAATACAATTTATTCTTCTTCTCCTCATTTTCTGCAATCATTTGTTTCAATGTAAAGATTAGATCCACACATCCTCTACCATCCTAAACGCCACCTTTGTTCTCTCTGACGCAATCAGTCCCTACAGTCACCTCGCGCATCCTCTTTTCGACAAAATACGGCAGGCATATACCTTCCTACAACACTCATAAACTTATTCCCCTATAATTTCTCTACAGTTCCCCTTTTTATTATATATATATATAATATATATATATATATATATATAATATATATATATATATATATATATATATATATTTATATAATATATATACTATATATATATAATAATAATATATATATATTATAATAATTATATATATATATATATATATATATATATATATATATATATAATATAATTATATTATATTATATATATATATATATATTATATAATATATATATATATATATATAAATATATATATATTTATATATTTATTTTAAATTTCTTTCTTCATCTTCCTTTTTTTTTCCCCAAGACTGGGAGTAAGGTGCGTGACAAGCATCGAAAGAAAAGGCGCTAAGAAGAATATGAACAAAAGTCGAAAGAAGCGCAGCCTTACGCCCCCTCTGTACCTTAATTAGTAAGAAATCAGTCGCAATCAGAAAATCCACACTAGAGTTCACCGGGACGGCGACGGATCCTCACTATGGCAAATCGTCAGTGTATAGGTTCATCCCTTGGCCGCAAGGTGGGCACAATCAACCCCCTTTACAACACCTCCGCCATCTCTCCTATCATGCACCTTTCTTCTCGCCTCGGCCAACTCACATTTCTTCTCCTCCAGGCATTCCTTTACGGACTCCATCCACTTTCTTCGGCTCCCAGCCGTTCGTTACCCATTCACACTCGCCACTATACATCCGCTAACTAACCGACTATCATTCATTCCTTTCCACATGACCAAACTATCTCAACATAACTTTCATTTATTCTCTCCGTTTCCGCCTTTCTTCACAACCACACAACTCTCTAATAGTTCATTCCTCATTTTAATTCTTCTACACGCCCCTAAGATGTCCATCTGAACACTTGAACTTTAGATCTAATACTTCATTATTCCATGACCATAGTCTTCACTACTATACATAACACAGGTACCAACATACCCTCATAGCAAGAACTTAGCTCACTCCACGACTTCGTCCCCTTTTAGAATTCACCAACGATTTATGCACCCAGCCAGTCCCTGCGCATTCACAACTTTCCTACTACACTCTGCATCATCCGTTCCCTTCTCATCCAAACATACTCCTAAATATTTAAACCAGACACTTGTTCCCTGCTTGCTCACCATCTAACATAACTTTCCACTGAGGGCTATCCTCACTCAACCCATAACCTTATGCTTATCTACGTACTTTCAAACCCCTTCTTTACACACCCTGCAAATATCTCTACCAATCCTCTCAAACTCTCTGAGATTCGCCACAAAGAACCAAATCATCCGCATTATAAAAGTAGGGTAAACCTCCATCATCTCCATTTCGCATCGTTCTAAACCATTTCCTGCCGACCGCCACTTCTAATTCTTTCATAACCCCCATCCATATATAAATTGAATAACCAAGGAAGACATAACACAACCCTGCTCCTCCGCTATTAAATACTAAACACTCACATTTTGGAACACCATTTCTTTACTTACAGCACGCCTCACTATCGTATAGATATTTGATTCCATTCCTAGAAGCCCTACTGCCAACACCATATAATCACTAACACCTGCCATAGAGCTCCTCTATTAATCCCTATCATACGCCTGTTGAAATCCATAAAACCTAAATACAATTTATCCTTCTTCTCCCTCATTTTCTCAGCCATTTGTTTCAATGTAAAGATTTGATCCACACACCCTCTACCACTCCTAAACGCACCTTGTTCTTCACCAATCAGTTCTTCAGTCACTCAACGAACTCTTCGATTAAAATACCAGCATATATCTTCCCTACAACAGTCAATAAACTAATTCCCCTATAATTTCTATCAGTTCCTTTATCTCCCTTACCGCTTATATAAGAGAAGACGCACCATTAAAAATGGGAGTTAATTGAAACACGTTTCGAGTATGCGTGTACTCTACCATATTTATATCAAATATAAATATATATATATATTATATTATATATATATATATATATATATATATATATATATATAATATATATAAATTAATATATATTATCTATAAACTATATATTGATAGGGGTTTATAATTCTGGTGTTAAAATCCCACTTTCCAATAATAATGAATTTGAATTTTGAAGTGAGGGAGAGATTTTTTTTTTTTTGGGGGTTTTTTTTTTTTTTTTTTTTTTTTTTTTTTTTTTTTTTTTTTTTTTTTTTTTTTTTTTTTTTTTTGTCACGAGCAAGCTCCTCGGTTTTGCCAGAGGCTGCTTAGGAGTCATCGGTGAGGCTAGCAGCCTCCTGCCCCAGACGCCACAGGACTCCCCCCAGTGACAATGCCGCGAGCACACTCCGCTCTCCGGTCCTGAAATGATGTCGGGTCAGCTGTCAGGTGAGAGCTAGGTGTGAGCACATTAAGGTCACTGAGAAGGCTTCGACATCTGTAAGCTCTTACTGGCAGTTGGTCGCACGCTGGCAGAAGCTTGAGTACGGTAACAGGCGGCACAGGCATGACCGAACAGAGTGGCGCCCAGCAGAAGAAACTTAATTTGATGGATGTTCAGTGATTTGATGGGTGTTTGGAATCAAATTTGGCGTGGCTGCTTGTTGGTGTTCGCTGTGCCACAACAGTGGCACGTGTCACTCCAGGTGGTCACCAATTTGAAGGGGTAAGGTGAAGTCTCAAAACCACCTTCATTAGCTGATGACTAGATGATGTTGATGAGAGTGAGCATTGTCACGATGAAGTGGCGTTTCTTCCGGAGGCTGCTAGGAGTCGTCGGTGGGCTAGCAGCCTCCTGCCCAGACGCCAAATAATATATATACTATATATATAATTAGTATTATATATATATATATATATATATATAATATATATATATATATATATATTATATTAGTATATATATATTATATAATAATAATATATTATATATATATTATATATATATATATATATATATATATATATATATATATATATATATTATATATATATATATATATATATATTATATTATATATTATATATATATATAATATATATTATAATATATATATATATATATATATATATACAGAGAGGGTACATAATACTGGGCCCCATCTACGAAAAAGGAATATCAATAATAAATCTACCGACCTGCGTACGTCAGGTCTAATCCAAATAGTAGTATAGTAATAGGACAATAATAGGACACCTTTACCTACGGTTTAATTAACAGAGCAAGAGATTTAAAGTCTATGTTCGAAATGTTCTCTCCGTCAAGAACAAAGCAAAGTTCTGCAAGTTTAAAGCATGTTATTGAAAACATTTCTCAACACACGTTGTGGGATGTTGGAAATCTCTTGACGTATGTTGTTTTTTCAATGTGTCAATTGTTCTGGATTGTGGTTGACTCTAGATTTTAGAAATCCCTACAGGAAATAGTCACATGGTGAGAGAGGGCGGGAGACCGGGGAGGCCACAAACCATTGCTGATGGTCCTTTCCTCTGTAAAATCGGTATGTATGGTAGTCAATGACAGATCCGACGTATGTCAGGTCGCCCCATCTTGCTGGAAATAGGCATTATTCAACAAGTATATAATAAATTAATATTTATATATAATATTTATTTTATATAAGTATATAGTATATATATAATATATATATATATTATATATATATATATATATATATTATATATATATATATATATATATATATATATACCCGTAAAGTGGGCAATTCGTCCAGAATTTTGGGGTGCTTCAAAATGCTAAAGGTTTATGGGGATTTATTTTTATTTTTTGTTTTGTTTTTGTTTTTTTTTATATGTTAATGTTATCCTTTTAGGAGTAGAATTAGTATAATTGTATTTGTATTTATAATATACGATTAATGTTAGAAGCCGATAAGTAACCGGGGACCGAATTTGCCCACCGATTTTGGGGGGTGGGGCTATTCGTCCACTCACATTTTCACATCCTAAGAATCCTTTAAGTGTTTTTAATTTGAGTAATAATGATAAGTTCAGTTTCAATTTTAAAACATAATGGTATTACAATATTATTTTAAGAATTGGGTTTGAAAACTAATATAAATGTTTCGAGTTGCGTTTCGTTTTTGTCAAACCGCAAAATCGTAAACAATGCTCGCCTAACGTAGGGAATTTCCTTAATTCTGTATAGGTTGCTATTCTTTTTATTCTGTATTATACATTAAGGAAATTCTTTACGTTGGTGAGCGTTTTTTTACGATTTTTGCGATGTTTGACAAAAACGAACGCAGACGCTGTTTTGAACAAAATGAACGAAACTCAAGCGTCCTAGGTCTAATTTTTAAACCATAATGGGTATTACAAATAATTATTTTTAAAAAAAATTGGGTTTGAAAACTAATAAAATGTTCGAGTTTGCGTTCGTTTTTGTCAACGCCAAATGTTAAAAATGTCACCAAACGTAAGGAATTGCCTTATTTTATTCTATATTACAAAGAATTAAGGAATTCTTTACGTTGGTGAGCGTTTTTTTACGATTTTGCGCTGTTTTGACAAAAACGAATCTGTAATGTAATTAATTCTGTTTGGATGCTAATTCGTTTTTTATTTTTATCAAAGCTGTAATTAAGGAATTCTTTTACGTTTGGGTGAGCGTTTTTTTTTTAACGATTTTCCGCTGTTTGACAAAAATGACGACGCCGTTTGCAAAAACAAACGCAATACTCGACGTTTTAAGGCATATACGTTTCGTAAGCACCAATGCAAAAACGGAAAACGCTTAAGGCTCTGGCAAACGATCATTCATCAGAGTTCCATTTGTACCTGCGTGTTATTTTGCGTAAGTGTCAACCATCTTGCTGAAAAAATTGTACAAATTAATTAAGCCTATGTGAAAAACTTACCTAACTATCTGTTGCTGTAAGTGTAAAAATTATTTTAAACATTATAATTTCCTGGACATCTTTTTGTAAAGAAGTATTAAAAATTTTATTTAATGAATATTTCAATGTGGACCAGAAATTGGCCACACCGCAAATTTTCAAACCTGGACCCGAATTGCCCCATGTTTACATATCTTTATAATAAAAACATATTTATCTCTTGCCTGAATGACTCCAACGATTGCATTAAGGTTATGAACTATTTTTAGGTACTATATCTTTGTACCAATAATGTAGTACAATTATTTTGACCTGTATGATTCTTAGCAATAAGCCTAAAATTTACCCGATTTTATAGTGCTCAGGAAAAAAAAATCACAAAATTAATAGACTTAAATTAAAGGTTTCATAAAAAAAAATCCCTAAGACATAAAACCACATTATTTTAGCATCTTTAAAGATATATTTTAACATTTGTAAAGGCTATTTTTGAGCCACTGGACGAATTGCCCATTACGATATATATATATATATATATATATAGTATATATATATATATATATATATATACTATATATAATATATATATATATCTATACTATATATTTTTATATATATTAATATATATCTTATATATAATAATATATACCGGAACGGGTGTATTTGATTCTCATAGTGGTGTTATGTTCTTGTTAACTTGGGCATGGCATAGCTGTGAGAACCAATGCAGATGGGTCCTTTGTGTAAACCTCCGACCCCAGCACGTGTATGTGCATTTGTTATGCATTCGTGCATTAGCATTTTACCACAAGGCACTTTCTTCAACTTCTTTCTTTGCGCGCATTTTTCATAAATTTTTCCATTCTTTCAATCCACCCTCTTTATCACAGACATCCCAACTACTCATATCCCTGTGTGTGGGGGAGAAAGAATTGCCTTGCCCCACATCGTATGTCTGCCGTTCGTAGGAGCCGACTAAGGTGACGGTGATAGTTGGGTTGGCTGCCTACAACCATCTATTTCTTGCCAGAAATGCTATGCAGTGCCTCGAAAAGGTCGTGATCGCCGTAAACGCCTTCTATCTTTCGTTTTCCGGGCCCCCCCCCCGGGGGGGGGGGGGGAAAAAAAACCCCCCCTCCCCCCCCTGTTATGAATCGTATGGGTTACATGGAAATGTCAGAGAATAGAATTGTTGATGGAGAAGAGGAAAGGTGATGATGTATTTGAAAGGAGCAAATTTGATTTGCTCGCTGTGACTGAAACAAAGATGAAAAGGAAAAGGTGAAATTGAGTGGTGTGAGTGAAATGTGTGCGTGCCCGTGTGGAAGAAAATGAGAGGGAAGAGAAGAGTTGCAATTCTGATGAGTGACCTGTGGTAAGAAGCTATGGTAGACTTTGTTTGTGTGAGTCCTAGAATTCCAATGGTTAAATTTAAGTTTGAAAAGTCAAGCGTATGTGTGGTTGTGAAGTATGGTCCATCTGAGGGAAACGTTAAAGAGAGTACGATTTTTTGGGGATAATCTGAATGATGTTCTGGATGGGTTGGTAGGAGCTTTCAGATTGATAGTTTTTGGGGACCTGAATGGTTGGATAGTGATCGAAAAAAGGATTGTATAACAGGTGGTTTTGGGGGTGGCGGGAGAAAATGAGAATGGTTAGAAGGTGATGATTTCTGTGGAAGAGAGAGGTAATGTTGTGTAAGTATACTTTCTTAAACACAAAGTATTCATAAGTTTACTAGAGTTGGTGTAGGTAGAGAATGGTATCGAATGAAAAGTTATGATTGATTTTAGTGTTGGTGAAGAGGAGATGTTGAAGTATGTGTTGGAATGTTAAATCAGTTAGGGGTTTTGAGGAATGGGATTATCGATCATTATATTGTTCTATGTAAAATTAAGTTAGTGGTGGCTTGGATGGAAGAGGAAGGTGATACGAAAGGAAGTAGGTAAAATTAAGAGTAAGAAGTTAAAAGTGAACAAGGTACTAAGGATAAGTATGTAAGAGCGCTCGCTAGTAAAGCGGTTGAATGTGAACAAGTTGATACTGAACAAATCTGGGGCAAATGAAGGAAAGCAATTGTTAGTAGTGCAAAGGAAGTATGTGGATGTTGCTTAAAGTAGGAAGTAAGAAATGGTTAACAGTGAATGGTGGAATGAAGAGGTGATGAAAGCGTTAAAGGTAAAAAAAGAAGCGTGGTTGAATGTCAACTAAAGCAAATGATGAAAGAAACTCAAAAGGAAAGAATGCTTGATTAATATAAGGAGGAAAAAAAGAAATACTAAAAGGTGGATACGTAGGAGAGAAAACAGAGTAAATGAACAGTTTTGGAAAGGAGGATGAATGGGGACTTACAAGGGAATAGGAAGCTCTCTTGGAAGGAAGCGCCGAAAGGTTAAGAATGAGAATAAAGGAATCTGTTAAGAATAATGAATAGGGATGGTGCTTTTGTAACTGATGAAGTAGGTTGTGAGAGGAGTGTGGAAAGACACTTCAGAATCTGCACATAATATTGGCAGTAATGAGAGGTGATAGTGAATGTGTGTGGTGTTTGATGTGGTGTAAGGAATAGGTATTTTGGGGAGAAGGTAATTGGTAAGGAGGAGCTATGGGTAGAGTAAGAAAGTTGAAGAATGGTAATCCGCCAGGTATAACGATGGAAATTACGGTGAATCATGATAAGAACCGGAAGGCGAGATGGGTGATTGATTGGCATTTGAAGTTGTGTAATAAAGCGTTTATCGAGGGTATAGTTCCAAAGGGATAGGAGGAGAGCGGTAATAGTAACCACTTATTTAAGGGTAAGGGAGAAAAGGGAAACTGTAGAAATTGTAGGGGAATAAGTTTACTGAGTGTTGAAGGGAAGGTATATGCTGGTATTTTGTCGAAAGAGTGGCGTCGAGTGACTGAAGGACTGAATTGGTGAAGAACAAGGTGCGTTTTAGGAGTGTAGAGGATGTGTGGATTCAATCTACATTGAAACAAAATGATTGAGAAAATGAGGAGAAGAAGAATAAATGTATTTAAGGTTTATGGATTTGCAACAGGCGTATGTAGGATTAATAGGGAGAAGCTCTATGGCAGGTGTAGTGATATATGGTGTTCGTGGTAGGCTGAATGGAATCAAAAGTTGTATGACGATAGTGAAGCGTGTGTAAGAGTAAATGGTGTCAATGGGTGATTGGTTAGGATTAATAGCGGAGTAAAACAGGGGTTGTTCTATGTCTCCTTGGTTATTTACCAATTTGTTATATGGATGGGGTTATGAAAGATATAGAGGTGGGAATGGCAGGAAATGGTGTTAGAATGGTGGAGAATGGAGATGAGTGGAGGGTTGCCTACCTATTATATATGCGGATGATTTGGTCTGTGTGGCGAATTCTGAAGAGAGTTTGAGAGATGGTAGAGAGATTTGGCAAGTTGTGTAAAAGGAGGGGCTTGAAAGTAAACGTGGAAATAAGAGTAAGGTTATGGTTTGTGAGTGAGGACACTCCTCAGTGTGAAGTTATTTTTAGATGGTGAGCAGCTAGAACAAGTGTCTGAGGTTTTAAATATTTAGGGTATATGTTGGATGAGGAGGGAAACGGATAATGAAGAGTGTAGTAGGAAGTTTTGTGAATGGCAGGAAGGTGGCTGGTGGCATTAAATGTTTGGTGAATGCAAAGGGACTAAGTCTTGAGTGGTCTAGGGTCATTTACATGAAGGGTATGTTGTACCTGTGTTATTGTATGGTAGTAGTGAGACTAGGTCTGGAATAAGAAGTATAGATCTAAAGTTCAAATGTGTCAATGGACAATCTTAAGGGGTGTGCTGGTGTGAGAAGATTGATAAAGAGAGGAATGAACGTATTAGAGAGTGGTGTGGTGTGAGGAAGGGGTAAATGAAGAATAAATGAAAAGTATGTTGAGATGGTTGTGCATGTGGGAAGGATGAATGATAGTGGTTGTTAAGCGATGTATAGTGGTGAGTGGGTTGGGAACCGACCGCCTGGGAGACCGAAGAGAAAGTGGATCGAGTCGGTGAACGAATGTCTGAGGAGAGAAATGTGAGTTTGGCAGAAAGGCGAGAATAAAAGGTGCATGATAGGAGAGATTGGCGGGGTTTTGTATGGCACGCAATGGGTTGTGGCCCCCTGGGCCAGGGGAATGAACCCCTTACATTGACGTTTACGATAGTGAGGGCCCGTCGCGGTCCCATGAATTGCTCTAGGGTGGATTTTCTTGTCTGTTGACGAGCTTCACTAAATTATGGTACAAAAAGAGGGGGCGGTAAGGTCTGGGCTTTCTTTCGACGTTTGTCATGTTCTCCTACTGCTTTTTTTTTTCCGATGCTTGTTACAGCACCTCCCCAATCTTGGGCAAAGAGGAAGGTGAAGAAAGCAAGAAGATATATATTATATATATATAATATTATATATATATATATATATATATATATATATATATATAATATATAATATTAATATATATATTATATATATATATATAAAGAAAAGTTTTTGCTTCAACACGGAACGGGAGCTCGGATAAAAAAAAAAATTCACAGGTAGCCTCTATGATAAATAAATAGATGTTTTTGTAGGGGCGAAATGATTTTTTTTTTTTTAAATAACCTGACCTAACCTACTTAACTTAACTTAACCAACCTAACCTAATTTCCGCCCGCAAAGGAAAATGTAAAAAAATAAACATAAAAAAATAAAATCATTTTCGCCCTGAACATCTGTATGTATCAAGATGCTAACCTGTGGAAATTCTTTTTGATCCGACTCCCGTTCCGTGGTTCGTCGGTTTAAAGTACTTTGTCCATATTATATATATTATATTACTATATATATATATATATATATTAATATATATAATATATATATAATATACATATATATATATATATATATATATATATATATATATATATATATATAATATATGATATATTATATATATATTATATATATTATATATATATATATATATATATATATATATATATATATATATTATATATATTATATATTCTATTTTATTCAAAGTGTATATGGATGGGGTTATGAAAGAATTAGGATGGGGGTGGCGATAGATGGTTGTAGACTGATGGAGAATGGAAGAGGTGGAGAGTGCCCTACCTATTTGATTTGGTTTGTGCGGTGAATCCTGAAGAGAGTTAGAAGAAGAATGGTTAGAGAGATTTGGCAGGGGTGTGTAAAAGGATGGTTTTGAAAGTAAACGTAGATAAGAGTAAAGTTATGGATGTGAGTGAGGACAGTCATGGTGTGATGTTATGTTTAGATGGTGAGCGCTGGACAAGTGTTTTGGAGTTTTAATATTTAGGATATAATGTTGGATGAAAAGGGAACGGAATGATGCAGAGTGTAGTAGAAGTTGTGATGGTAGGAAAGGTGGCTGGTGAAATTAAATCTTGGGATGTAAAGGGACTAAGTTCTTGAGGGCGCTAGGGGTCTACATGAGGGTACTGTTGTTACCTGTGTTAAATGTATAAGTAAGTTTGACTATGGTCTGGATAAGAGGTATAGATCTAAAGTACAATGTGTCAGATAGCCAATCTAGGGAAGTGTTAAGGTGTCAACAAATGATAAATGAGGAAGAACGTATTAGAGAGGTAGTGTGGTGTGTATGAAGAAATGGGTCAAATGAGAGATAAATTGAAAGTACGTTGAAGTGGGTTTGGTCATGTGGGAAAGGATGGATAGATAGTCCGTTGTTAATGCCGGATGTATAGTGGTGAGTGTGTTTGGGAATGCGACCAGCTGGGAGACTGAAGAAAAAGTGGATTGAGTCAGGTAAAGGAATGCTGGAGGAGAGAAATGTGAAGTTGGCAGAGACAAGATAAGACATTAAACAATTGGGAGTCCCATGCGGGTTGGGTTTTGTGAGGGGGTGTGATTGTGGCCACCTGGCCAAGGGATGAACCCCACAGTGATGAGATGCCATAGTGAGGGTCCGTGCGCTGTCAAGTGAAACCATAATATTACTCTTATCTACGTTTACTTTCAAACATCCCCCTCCTTTTACAACCCTGCCAAATCTCTTTAGCATTCTCTCAAACTCTTTCAGATTCACCACACAAACCCAAAATCATTCGCATACAATATTTCTTGTAACCCCCCCCCACCTCCCATTCCCAGGTCAAGCTGGAGGATCACCCAGTAGCCGTCTATTTAAAAAATTTGCCTACCTGTTTCCTTAACGGAAGATGCCTCACTCCGCTATATAATAAACAATCACTTTTTGACATCATTTATCTTACACACTGCTTCACTATCCGTTCGTCATTCATGACTTTGATCCATTCAGAACCTAACCACCAACACCATATAATTACTAACACCTGCCATCAGAGCTTCCTATTATCTATATAAGCCTTTTGCAAATAATAAAACCTATACCAATTTATTCCTCTTCTCCTCATTTTTCTGGTAATAATTTCTTGTAAAGATTGAATCCACACATCCTCTACACTTCTAAATGCACCTCGTTCTTCACCAATCAGTCCTTCAGTCACTTCGACGCACTC